>VDFB02193867.1:648447808-648559587 GCA_007258455.2 Sequoia sempervirens | reverse complement strand
AATGCAAGACCTAATGCTTAAACTTAATGCAATGGAATACTTCACTAAATGACCTAAAAAAGCATGTAAATCAAAATGAAAATCTAAGAGATGAAAGGTGTGCACCTAGAAACCTAAAGAGGAATATATGAAGAATTGAAATGTTCAAAACACTAAAATTAATGCCTGTTGGGACTCATATGCCAATCTAAGTGATTTAGTCCTAGATTAGGGTTTCTACGCAAGAACAAAAAAATTGGTATAGATATGACTAAAACTCTTGAAATCTCCAAATTTTCCTATACTTGGACTCATACGCCAAAAGTGGTGTATTAGTCCAATTAGGGTTTTATAGAAATTCAAAGTATGATTCTGCTTTTTAATGTTTGCTTTGTCCTTTCAACCTGATTTTCAGATCTGAATCCCTAATTTTTGACCTATAGATTTTCTCCAATGATTTCCAATACAAAGTGACAACTTTGACAACTTTCTCAAAACTTTCTCTTTAATAACTCTTTAACCTAGACCTACAAATCACATGCTAAAGAGGGAAAAATGTTATTTTGTTAGTAGAAAGGATTTCACCTTGGTCAAACCCTATTTTGGTAATCAAACCTTCAAATGAAATTAAATAGGTAAGGAGAATGATGAATGAATAAAATGTAATTTTGCAACTCACCAAACCCTAGCAATAAAGTGCTACAAACATGTATGAAATGGCTCCAATGGATGTAGATCTTGACTCTTGCTTGAATGTGATAGATCTTGAATTGAATGCTAGCTTGAATCATGAAACCCTACATCACAATTGTTAACTCAAGAACAAACGTGATACACGATGACTTTGACATAATGCTTGATGCTTGAACAATGCTCTAAAACACTTGATAATCATCTCCTGAAGACTCTTAAATGTGCTTGCAAATACTCAAATGCTCTTGTGAACACTAATTTGATAGAATGATGTTTTATTCAACTTGCTAGGTGAAAAGTGAGTGAAAGAAACTTATATTTATACTTGTTGTTGTCTAATTTATTAAAATTACAACACTATAAATAGACATCAAAACGAGAAGAATAAAATCCAACCAAGAATTTGAATTAAATTTAATTTTATGCCACACGGGACTCATACATCAGAAGTGGCCTTTGAGTCCCATTAGGCATATTTATGGGACACATTTTCAAAAATTCTTAGAATGATGCAAAATCCATATCATGGCCCAAAACCCTAGGTGGGACTCATACAACCAAGGTGGTGTATGAGTCCTATATCACTAAATCTAGGCCACACAACCTAGAAACACCTTAATTATGTTTGGATGTTGGTTCATGTTAGGTTTTTCCTCGAAAAGATGCATTAAATAAGGCTTGTGGATGCAAAATAAGGCCAATTAAGGCATATAGAAGCCCAATTATTCAATAAAACCAAAGAAAAGAGTGAAAGTGTGTTACAACACTTTATAACCCTCTAAATAAGGCACCAATAAGCTCATTAGTTCACAAGTTCCCAATACTGAGTGTGAATTATATGTTAGACATATTACAACACTAAATCAAGGCCATGTTAGAGAGTACTTTTTCTATTACTACATTTTGCAAAGAATATAAATTGTGTTGATAGAATATAATGTCAAAACTTTGGTAATGCATAGATCATAGCTAAGGCTTCTCTTTCAATGGTGGTAATAGTTCTTTTCTACATTGGAAATTTTTTTACTTGAAAATACTATAGGGTGAGCTTTGTGAAACATAAAGGTGGTGACCTTAAACTCAATGTCTAAATATTAAGGTCAATGGGGGACATCAATTCTATAATTTCATTAGGATGCAAATCAACAGGGTGCGTAGATTGGCTTACAACCCCCTAAGTGAGTCAATCAGACCTGAATCTACATATGTTTTAGGATGGGAATGAATTGGAAATGATTTAAAATGATTTACCTAATTAGACTAAATGACCTAGTATGATAAATGTAATTTCCTAAAGATAAAAAAATAGAAACATAACTCTACAAGTGAATCTAGAAAAAGCATACTGATGTGTACCTATTACCAAAACTTGGATTTGAGTGTTGTAGTAGGATCAGGTCACCCCTACATGATTTGGTCTTTGTTAGGGTATCTTTCTCAAATTTTAGGCTCCTCTAGTGATAGTTTTGATCTTCTATTTTCCACTTGTCCCACTATCAAAATGCCATTTGTAAATTTTATTGAGCTTTTGTGTGTTGACAAGGTTGATGATAATATTAAATACAATGATGAAAAATAGATCTTCAAACTCTCCTTAATCTGCTTTAGACCTATAATTTACACATTCACAAATAGAGAAGATGTTGTGCTATATAAAGGCCTTCCTTAGTTAAACCTTGTGTAAGTGTTTCCACTTTCATAATCATAGTATCAATGATAAACAATAATGGAAAGGAAAGAAATGATAAATGGAAAAAATGTTGCAAGTCACCACCCTTAAATGGCTTCCTTAGCCGGTATTGGCATGGTGTGATGGTTTAAGGGTGGCGTTGTTGTTTGTACCACCAAGGTTCAAACCCCATTGGGGTGGTATTGTTGAATGGTTGTATTCTGGTTCATAGCTTCGGTCAAAAGCGTTTACCCCTTGAATAAAAAAAAATGGCTTCCTTAAAGGATTGAAGTGATACACATCTCTTTAAGGATTTGGTTTTTTCATGATATATTTTCTTAAATGATTGAATGCTTGAATGCTTAAATTATTGGAGACCTATAATAATGTTAGCCCTCACAAGACATGAACATGAACATACATATAATTTGACATGATGTGGGATCTTGAATTGCTATAATAAACTCTAATAGTGCTTCTCTTGAAAATACTATTTTCTCAATTGTATGGCTAATTTTGAGATGTTAATAATGATAAATGCATTAATTAAATCACACTACCCCCTTTGTAAATTGCAATTAATTAGTCTTGTAAATGCAAAATTTAAGTAATTAGAGGCTTAATTAAGTTCATTTAAATTGAGGCGACCTAAACAAAGTGTGAAAATTTATAGGAGTACATTTTTCTACACTACATTTAGCCCCCACTTTAGTGAGAGGATGAGTGCAAGTTCATAGGCACACTAAAGTAGAAAAATATGTATCAAGAGAGGTCCAAGTGCACAATCGTTGATGAGATTAGATGACAAGGATCAAGGAGGTTACACAAGCTCCCATGGAAAACCAACATAAAAACAAAGCAGCACACACAATATGTATCATATGAAGAAGCAAGACAAGATACACAAACATACAATGTTAAAGACTTAAAGAAAGAGAAAGAAAAAGAAAAAGGGGTGTATCAAGCCTCAAATTTTTGTCCAAATTGATGTGGATAAAGATTTAGTTGTTTGTCCAAAAATGTTTATAAGAGAAAACTTGTTCACTATGCAAACCAAATGGGTTCACATGAGATAGTGAAAATCCATTGTCCACTAGGTGAGCCCCAAAAACGTGGCTGATGAGAAAGTCATGCACGATCAATAGACTCCCATATGTATAAACATACCAAATGTTATACCTTTTAATAACTTTGATAAGGTTCCACACAACATGATCAATATGCTCTGCTAACGCTATACTAAATTCAACAAGAAATGTCAAAATGTTAACACCAAAAAGAAATAATGACAATGTCGATAAAATAATTCTAATGTAAAGGTCACACTTCCTAGGAGACGTATGCTATCATTGATAAGAAGGGAACATGCAAAAAATGAATGGGGGGCCATATGCCCCCATTTAAAATGTCAACATTCTTGCTATGTTGGTATTTTAAGTAGAAATAGAGGAAGAGGTGATCATTGAAAAGAATTCACACCTTGGAGAATTAGTTACCCTTGCCCCTCAATTATAGAGACAAAAAAACCCATGAAGAACTATCATGTTGTTGTCAAGAGAGATGTAGATGCACCTCATATTGTTCCACCATGAATGAAAATGAGAAAGACACATAAAGCTACCAATGCCACGTAGTGATGAGCAATGAGATGGTATGAAAATTAGTATCAATTAGAGGAAATAGGTGCATAAACAAAAGAAAGAGCACCACAATCCTTAAGATATTGAATTTTATCACTCAAATCCTTACATTCATTAGTAGAATTACCATGAACTCTATGATATACAAAACACGAAATTTTGTTGTAAATTTTTTTGTGTCTTTGGATAAAGAGTAATCAAGTGGGCTTTAAGAATCCTCAAGAAGAAAGTCTCTTGATCAATAGTAGGGGATATTTCTTTCTTAGCACAAAATGTCATACACACAATAGATGATAAGGCATTAGATGAGGATGAAGATAAAGGTTGGAAACCTAGACCTTCGAAGTATGGTATAAAGTTCACTTGATTTCTATCATTTTGTTCCATGTTTTCATCATACCCATGTTTGGAAAGGATTTTGTATTCAGGACCATAACATGCTTCCAACTCTAATGAAGGGATTTTATGCTTCTGAGAAGGATTTGCTTCTTTACGAGCACACAAATCCTTGCTAAGCTTTATGAATTTATGCATATTCCTCTCATGAGGTATGGGAGTTGAAGAGCCCCCATTACCACCATGGGGTGATGTTGTTGAGGTAGAACCAAGTTGAGCAAATGAAACACAATGCTATTTTGGTTTAGATTGTGATATTATGTACTCTCGCATAAAGGGGGGTGTAAAATATAATGAACCCCAATCATCCCTAAAACATGTTTTGGAAGATGAATCATTTGCATATGACTCCTTGGACTTTAAGGGTGAGATTTTGGACTCTTCTTGAAAAAAAGGGTTGTAAAATCTAATGGCCCCTAATCATCACCTAAGAGTTTTTCTAAATGTGAAATAAAATTAGGATTACCATCAACATGTATATGTTATACCTTTGAGGTTGAAATCAAGGTATTAGGGGAGTTAGAAGTGTTATTATCATGTTGAACTTGTGAATTATATCTTTGCTCATCTTCTCCAACCTTGTATATCTTGTTGTTGTATGAAAATTTCATATCATGATGAAGAGTAGATGTGACTCCTTTCTTAGAATGAATCCATTGTCTCCTTAGGAGAAGGTTGTATAAAAGAGGTCCTAGCATTATATGGATTGCGGTAGGAAAAACTATAGGTTTGGCCTCAATAGGTAATGTGATCATTCCTAATGGTTACCTATTAACATTGTCAAAGCCATGAATATTAACATCATTGAGTTGAATAACCTTCTTTTCCACACCAATTTTATCTAGGAGATCAATGCTACAAAAAATAAGACTTACTCCATTGTCCATGAGGGTAAGATTAACTATAGTTTCATTAATGATCACCTTTCTCATCAAGGCCTTGAATGTTTATTTTGTATCTCAAGCGAGGGTAATTCATGTTGAGGGAGTATATGATATCCAAAATTTTCACCCACATACAATCAAATGAGGTTGCTACATCATTCAATTTAACAAAACATTGGATATTATTTATTTGTAAAATTTCTTAGAGAATCCTATTGTATGTAGGTGATGTATGAATAATATCCCATAAGGATATCTTAGCAGGAGTATTTTTAAGTTGTTCAACAAGGTCATACTCCTTTTCACTATGTAAAGGAAAACAAGGAGGACTAGGAAAAATAGGTTAAGCAATGTCAATGAAGTGAGAGTGGTTTGTGGTTGCCTATTATTCATTGTATTATATTTGTGAGCAACTGTATTGTAACTCAGTTGTTGCAAAGCATTGTTAGTATTGGGTTTCCTTGTAAAATTAAATATATCTCTTAGGGATAATGGTTTATTTTTAAGTGGTTCTGTGATGGGAGGTGACTTAGGAGGCTTGGTAATTAAAGGAGATCCAATTTTTGCATTCATAACCTCAATTGAGTTACCTAGATGTCCTCCAAGTGAGGGTGGATCTAATTTGAATTTAACATCTTCATCTATGCCATCCATCTTACTATTTGCTAAGTGAAATATACCATTGGAAGAGGGAAACATATTTTTATCATGATGCTCAATAGTCGGGTCTTATAACACCAAGATACCTTGTCACAAGTATGTGAGATATCAGGAGAAGAACAACTAGGATTGTCATGATTGTATATGATTGCATCCTCTTGCACCAAAGCTTTAGTGGATGATCTAGGAGAGATGAAGTCCTCAAGGGATTCATCTAACATGTTAAAGTCATCACAAATAAAGGGTTTGAATGATATGCTTTCTCCAAGGTTTACCATTTAGTTTTAGTTTTTTTTTTTAATCTTTTTAAGGTAGTTTTTGGTTTGCAATGATTGTAAAATGCAAATTAGTCTATCTAAACTATGAAATGATGTTGAAAATAAAGTGAGTGTATACAAATATGAAACTATCCACAACTGAAGCTTGTAATTTTTTCCCCAATTTTCAATGCCTAAACTAAATGGATGATTAAATATAATGCATAAAATAGAAATTCCTAAAAATTGATAGACTCAAATAGTGGTTTACCAATAGATTTGTGGGGTGAAAAAGACCACAAAAATTCTTAGAAAATTTAATTTTGATAGGCTTTGAAGGAATCATTCACCCATGGGTGAATCGGTCCTTGAACAAGGTTTGAAAAATTAAAATTACAATTTTTGGGTTGTAGTATGTATTCTCTATTCCAAGTCTCAGAATATGGTTTTTGTCATAAATTTTTCCTGATTTAAGTGACCTAATGCAAGTCAAATTAGTCAAAAATGATGAACAAGATGAAACTTTTCAAAATGCAATTTTGACTCAATTTATGAATGTGAATGGTGAAAAGTACAGTAATTTGCAACTATTATGCAACACCAATGCAATATGCATGTAAATTTTTGAATTTTTTAGATTTTAAAGGATGCAAAACATTGCAAATGTAAAATGCTAAATAAGATGAAAACAAATGAAATTTTAACAACCCTATATGATATGTAAAATAATATAATACAATGCAACGTAATGAAAATCCTAGATCTAGGGTTTAAAAAGACTCCACATTTCATAATTTTGTTTTACAAAGTCAAGTTCACCAAAATGAAATATTGAAAAATAGGTGCATAGGAGAAATTAAGGGGATGGTATCAAGCATGGACCTATCTTCCTATTTTCATTAGGAAATGAGTTCCACAAAAAAATTTGGCATACATCAACTCAATGAGGGAATCTATTGATTTACTTAGAACCAAGGATGAGGGTATTAGCCTAAACAACACTTTTGGAAGAAAAACTAAAAAATAGTAAATCATCAAAATTATGTAAGATAATACTTGAATCTTCAATTTAAAACATAATATAGAAATAAATATCAATGTTTTGGAAGATATGTGAAGGTTTGAATAATGTGCACCTGTCATAAAAATCTTGTTTTAGAAGGTTGTCAAGGATTCATTTGCCTATAGGTGAATGGGTCTTTGTAGGGCTTTTGAAAATCACTTTCTAGGTCCTCTGATCCTCTGTTTGCACTCCCGATTGCCCCAAATCCCACTGTCAGAAAGCCAAAAATAAATTTATGATCTAAGTTTCCATCGTTTGACAACAAAGGTGACAACAAATGCAACTTTGCAAAATTGCTCTTATGAGATCTTCAACTTTTCTTCAACCTATGAACCTACACATACAAAAGAGGGGAAAATCATTTGTTTTTGGTGAATAGGAGTTTTCCTTGGTCAAACCCCATTTTGGTAAATAAACCTTGAATTGAAATAAAAAAAATATGAAAGGACTGATGAATGAACAAGTACTATGTTGCAACTCAACAAACCCTTGATTTGAAACCCATGAAGGATTGAAAATTAGTAGATCTCTCCAATGTCTTGATCTTGCATGAATGGTTTGATTGATGATTTGATCTTGATACTTTAAATTTGGCTTGAATGCTTAAACCCTACATCACAATATTAGCGCCAAAAGCATGCATCTTGATTGATAACTTTGACATGATGCTTGAGATCTTGAATGCTGCAATAAATGGTTTAGAAATCTGCTCTTCAATGCTCCTGAAAATAATATTTGCTAATATGAAAGTTTACCTCTTGCTAGATTTTTTGAATTGATAAAATAATCTTGCTTTTATAGATGATTTTCTAATTTATTGAAAGTTAAACATTACAAGCCAAAATTTGAATATGATTTTGGGATCATTACAAATGGAAAAAAGTATATTTACAATTTGAATTTGCAACTTAAAGGGGACCTAGTCACCCGTGGGAATATGGTTCTTAACCTAATTATCAATATTTTTGAATTTTGAGGTGTTAATAATGATAAATGCAATAATTAAATCATACTTCCCCCTTTGTAAATTGCAATTAATTAGGCTTTAAAATGCAAAATTTAGGCAATTAGAGGCTTAATTAAGTCCATTTCAATTGAGGGGACCAAAACAAAGTGTGAAAATGTAAAGGAGTACATTTTTCTATACTACATTATGTAATCTTCAAGGTAACTCTTAACTCCATGGGACTTTGTAGAATATTGACTCATTATATAGTTGTTATTGAATAAAATAGGTTTTTTTAGGGTTCTAAAATAACTAGGGGTTTTCATTAAGACATAAGGTATTTTATAACATATATTGCAATCCCTAAGTTATATGTTCCATAAGAAATATCATAGAGTGTAATTCAAAATAGATAACTTGATTTTCACTTACCTATTTGTATGTGAAAATTTGTAGAAGTCATGCCAAAACATCAAATCCCTCTACACAAAATTTTGACAACTTTTTTCAATAATAAATTTCTAAACATTATTTAAATATTCATATAATGACATTAGGAAATCACCATTTACTACAAATAAGAAAAAAATAAAAAAAATTAATATATGTATGTATCCATTTAGAAAATTTGAATAATAGTCATTGATCAAAATTTAGTGTGGTAGATAATTGACCATCACATCCTCTCAACATGTCACAAAAGGAATTTGAAAATATTTAGTTGAAATTGTGATGTATTAGAACCTTCCAATTTAATTAGGAGATGACATGTGTTGAGTAGCTATGGACTAGAGTGGGCCCATGGACATGTGGAGGAAGAGTGTATCGTCACTTTTATTTATAGCTTTCAATGGATGAAAACTATGATGAACTAAGAAGTTGCAACCAAATGAGGAACAACCATGTGTAAAGAGATTTTATCTTAAAGCGAGTGCACTATCACAACTTTGTGCAACTTTTGAAAAATAGAACATGCAATGTGAAGAGAGCATGCACTCTAATAAGGTGATGACACATGTTGAACTATCAAGTAATCATATTTTGAGAACACAATGGACATGAGATTGTGATTTGAAGGAGCCTTGCAACCAAATAGGGATTTGACAAATGTCACTACATAGTGACATCGCTACTTACCTTTATGATGGAAGACATGAAACTACACTATACTAACCAAATGTGACGAAATAAGAAAACACCATGTATTCCATGAGTGGGGACCACTTATACAAACACTCAAATGATACATTTTTTATAAGAACATTGGATAATTGTTGGATGAAGGTCGCTAGGGAAGGGGTCTGGTAACATAATGAATACAAATACTAGAGGTGGTCACTTAAGTTATTTCAGATAGGAAACAATGGGTCAACTAAAAAATTGAAGAAAAGTGACATCACCAAGGGAACACCTAGGGTTTCAGACTTAATATTTACAAAACCATGATCAATATAAAAAGAAAAAACTCAAGGCACTAAACAAGATTAAAAAACATGTATGATGTTTATGAAGTAGTTTTATCTTGAAACAATTAAATTTTAGTTCTTAATGTATTTTTTTTCTTTTGATATGTCTCAAGTTATTTTTTATGGTTGGTAACTCTTAATTGGATTCTCAAACCTTGGTTGTATTATTGTTTTTGGACCTTATATACTTTAAAGATCCATCTATAACTTTTATTCATAGACATTCCAAGAAAAACTCAATTCAATATTCATCCACACACTTAATTCCTAAAGGCTTCAAAGTCATTACATGTTAAGAATACGTACCATGTCATAAACTTTAATATATTTAAACTAAGATTAGATAATAACACATCACTAACTCTTGTCAACAAAATATAGATAACTCATCATAGAGACCAACCCAAGTATTAAGTATACTCTTACCCTTGAACACCCTAAAAGCTAGGTAGTCATTCTCATGCATGTGATTCAAAGATGCAAAACCATTCCCACCATAGTAACAAATTGGATAGTGTTCAACTCTAAACAACCCATAAAAATTATGACACCCACCACTTAGCTAATGTGTGACCAAGAACGTGGTGTTTTCAACTAAATACACATAACTCAACATCAAAATGATAATTGAACATAGAGATGTAAATTTGAAAGGATATAAACATTTTGACTTTTAACTGCAAGTGAAAAGGAGAGGACCTTGATATAACAAGACAATTGAACTATTAATTGAATTAGCCATTATCTAACTTAGAAAAATGACCAACATCCAAATACATAAAAGAAAAATATGGAGCTAGACTCTCCAACTAATGAGAACAATATAACCCCGCGAAGGTCTCAAGGTTGACTAACAATTTCAATTTCCTCTTACTCCATGGAATTTGTTTATAATTTAACATCATTTACCTAAGGTAGATTATCCTCATCTTCTATTAAATCAGATTTATTCTGCAATCTAATCAATCTTGTTGTCTTGACTACTAATACAAGCAACATGCAGAAGCAATGAATTTAGCAAAAGAACCAAATTGTACTATTGTAGGGAGATGTATTTTAAATAAATTAACCGTGTATAATATTGACAAAAATGTGATCGTACCATTATGATGTTTATTTTCAATTCATCACTAAAATCATTAAGCAAAGAATTTTACAAATAATACAAACTTCCAATTTCTTTTCTGCTTATGTTTCCAAATGGTATTACTATAGGAAAGAATTAACGTTACAGGCAAGACAAAATTTCAGGTGCTTTATGTACGCTTTTATGTGAGAATTTAATATGCCACAGTGTAATAGGAGCTCAACCCTTCTTCCCAAATCCGAACTTTTGTATCATGCCAAACTAAGTATTTATTGAGATGGAGCTCTTCTGATCGATTTAGTCCTGCAAAAGACTAGTGTAGCTCCACCAACGCTTACAGTAATAAACAGAACAAAAGGCCTCAAAGCAAGTGAGAAGAAAAAGTATCACCGTGGCTACAACAGTGAGGAGCTGCCATGAACCAAATATGTATCTCCTTATGTTCTCCTTAACAGCAACGCTCCATTTGTTGTGATAATGCTTGTTGACGTCCGCTATAATCTGGTCCAAATATTTAACTTGCGTCAATTTCACGCATTTACCCATGCCGTTCCACAGGCTTGCCACTTTTCTGTCGTCTGCCAGGTGATTGAAGATAATCCCGCTATTTCTGAGAAGCCGTACATCTGCGTCTTTGTCGATGATGCCATTCATGAAATCAGTGTAGCAAGTGAAGATCAAAGCACCAGAAGCCACCGAAGCCTCGAACGCCACAAGAATTCTGATAATTACTTCGGTGTTGGAATCCAACCTCAATTTGGGAAGATATAGAGTTGCGGTGGTCGGGTCGAAGCGAATTGTGGTAAGATCTCCATCGGTTGGAAGGAATTTTACTCCTGCTGAGTATAAATCAGAGACGGAGGGAATCGGTAGTTCGTCGCTTGTAGGAGTTTCCGCAGAGGAATATCCTCCCTCCACATCCTTTTCGTCGTCCTTTTCGTTTCTGCGCTTAATTGAAAGAGATTCAAAAGCGCAAACAAGATGCGTGGACAACTGTGTCACCAACTGGACAGGCCTTCCTTCTAAGAGACGCTCAGGGAGTGCCGAGACAAGTTTACCAAGGGCGACATTTAACGAGGAGAGAGCCTTCCATAAAGCTTTCAGAGCACGCTTTAAGTAGCTTGAATCTCTCAATGGGACACTCTCCTCCTTATTCTTCTTGGAAATAGTTTTGTCCATTGTCGCTGCAGGTGCAATAGAGTAGTAGAGCACCTCTAGAATGTGACCCCGGTCTTTTATTGGCAACTTTGACCTATCGGGCATTTTCAACATAAATGGCGACCACTCTTTACATGCGAGACTTACCAGATGGTAGAGCCTCTCTTCCGCTTCCTCTTGAGAACCCAACTTCAGTTCCAGCAACTTCTGCAAGACGAACAAAGGTAGCTGATTCTCGAGCATCATCAGATCTCTCATAATGGCATTGTGTATTGCACTCCTGCGAAATGGATCTAACACTCTGCCCGATCCCTTCACCAGGGAAGACACGTGATGAAGCCTGATCCGGCAGTTGGACGTGGAACTCCAAGCACTCGAGCACGAAGGAGGCATCCAAAGCCATGAGCCATGCCAGGGCTTCCTCCTTGTAGTCGAGATATTTGTGGTGGCAGTTCCTGATCTGCCAGTCGTATTTCTTCACCTCCTCCACTACAGATTTGAAATCGCTATCACCGGTTAGCGTCTTCCGAAATCTTCTCGCAGCAGCCACTTTATATCTCTCCATTTCGTACAGTTGCGATCTCCAATGGTGATATGGTCCAATGGACACGCACTGCGGAATATACGCTTCTGGCTTCACTGCCAATAACTCCCTGGGCACACCAAAAACGGATACGCAAACCTCCTTTTCTTCTTCTTGCTCGCCATGTATTTGCAGGCCTTCCTTGATTTGAACTAGCCAGAGATCTTGATCGACCTTTACTTCATAGGCGTTCATTAATTCCATGATTCCAAATCGAAAACGGATGAGATATCACAGGAAGCAACTGGATCACAGGGGATGAAAAATAGGTGATCGAAAGGTCAAATATAAGAAACAACTGGGCAGAGGGTCGTATTTATAGCTTCGTACTCCGCTCCAGATAACAAATCAGTTTTACTTTCATAGAAATTTACATACTTCCAGCGAGGATAGAAACATTACATTTTAAGAAAATTCTATACAGCTTCACATTTTAAGTGCTTTACAAGAAAGATTCCATTCAACGTCCGTAGGCTGCTTGTTAGCTTGATGTGTTACACCTACGAGAGACGGCTCATCTAATCTAAAATATGTGCACTAACAAGCGTTGAATTAAATTAGAATGGTAAATTTCAGACGATTGCACGGTGAAATATGTAAATTTTATGCTTAGTCTACGGTTTAAGAGGAAAGCTTTAGAAGTTTAAAGAGTCAACGTATCTTACTCCAAAAGCAGCCCCGTTTGTATTGCTTATGTGGGAGAGGGCCCATACAAATACAATACATGTTGAACTCACTCGCCCCTCTTTTACATTCAAGGATTTGGAAGGTTTTCATCTTTCTTTAAATTTGTCATGTAACATTGGAAAGTGATAATGATTGCACGATAATTTTAATATTATTTTATTTTTGAACTTCTTTTTATTTTGAATTAATGACTTTCACTCTCTTTTTCTTATTTTAAGTTAATTTAATTATTCATTTTATTTTATAATACATTTTATGGTTTAGTTATTCATGTTGTCAATATTTACATAAGTTAAAGACTAATATCTTATAATTAGTTTAAGTTAATAAATTTATGAAAAGAAAAATTAAAATGATCAAATTAACTGTGGTGAAACTAATAAATATAAAATTAAGATATAGTTTTTTTTATATGAGTTTGAAGTTACAGATAATGAAGATGTGGTTATATAATGTAGTTTGTAATTGAGTTTAACAATTTAAGTTTTTTGTTATTTTTGTGGAGTTATGATGACTTTGTTGTATTTCTTTGAGACTATGATGGACTTTGTAGCATATAATTTAGTCTATAGATATTTTTATCTAATGTTATTATAGCTTTTGTCAAATGACAATTTACAATATCTTAGCTTTGGTCACACCTATTATTGTGATAAATGCGGTGTTCAAAAGTAACTTCTACATTTGTTGCGAATAGAAATATTGAACATCTTTAATGGTGTGTCAAACTCATTTATTGATCTCATAATAATAGAAGGCACACACAATAGAATAATGCATAATGCCTAATATGATATTTGTAAATGTTAATATAGCTTGACTCATGTTGTACTTTTACATATGCTCAAAGGTTATTATTTTTTCTAAACACTCTTGACTAGTTCTCCTTGATAATAACTCTTATTCTATGATCTATATTTAGAACACTATACACACAAGGTGATATTGGACTAATTGCCAACATCTCCTTTCAAATTTGTGACATGGAATAACTTCTTCCCGTGGATCCATTTACCTCTAGTGTTTGTATCAAGTGTTAACAAGTTGATCTTTTGGAGCAACAACAAACGTTCTCCAACAAATGGTATCAGAGTCGTGCTGACGGGTTCAAATCCTCTCAAGTGTTGTTAAGTGGGGATTGTTGGATTCATCATCAATGTCTCCCTTCAAATTCGTGACATGGACTAGCTGCCTCCCATGGATCCATTTATCTCTAGTGTTTGTATCCGATATTAGCAGGTCGATCTTCTAGCACAATGGAAAATGTGTTGCAACTAATGATATCAGAGCCGTGGTTGCAAGTTCAAATCCCCTCAGGTGACATTGAGGGGGAGACTGTTGGACTAATCGCCAATGTCTCCCTTTGGATTCATGGAATGGACTAACTGTCTCCCATGGATCCATTTAACTCTAGTGTTTCTATCAGATCTTAACATGTCAATCATTTGACACAATGATAAACGTGTTCCAACAAAATATTAATCATAATTTTTTAAAACATACTAAAAAGGAAAGAAAAAGTATTTCGATTAAAAGAACAAGATGATAAATGAAATGATACCAAAAAAAATAAAAATAAAATAAAAAATCATATTTAAAATCTCATCTAAAATAAAAAGTAAGTGAAATGAGAATAAGTTTTTTCTCCATAGGACAGTGCAATGAAATGCTTTTCAAACGATACTTGAGACTCTAGGAATTACAGTGCAAAACACAGATTACTTATTAGTCATGCCATGAAAGTTAGAAAATGAATTGCGCGAGGTCGTCGAAGAGACGGAGAGTTTGGCACACGGTTGGGTCATCGCTTGCGTCAACTAGAATGATTGCTCTCTGGAATGTAGAATTTAACTTAGTAGTACGCTTTTGGAATTGGTAATTCTAAGCTTTATTTTAAAACCATATATGATGATACATTGCTTCCATTGAAGTTTCGGGGAAAAGTAATGAGAATTTGTTCCGAATTCTAAGCTTTATTTTGAACAATGAATAATTCAGTGAAGATTCCGGGAAAGTAACATTCTAGAAGATAGATTTAAGATTTGAAAGGACATGCAAGGCAGAGGAATACATTTATGAATAAAAAGCTTAAATCGTTGATCACACGTGAATATGGTTAATACGTCCACGGTAATTGAAGAGTACGTGAATGCCACGTACTCTCGAATTTAGCGTTCGTTGTGACAGAGCTCTTTGTCAACATAACGTTATTTTAAGGTTTATTAGTTGTAAAGGAGAAAAATCCTTCACCCTCTTGCTCTTTCTCGAAGCTCTTTGTCGACTTAACCTTATTTTAAGGTTTATTAGTTGTAAAGGAAAAAAATCCTTCACGCTTTTGCTCTTTCTCCAAGGATATCATTAATGTATGATTTTGGTTTTTTTTTTGTCTCTTCGGGCTATTAGATAATTTCAATCTTAAGTCTATCATATATGTATATTGTATCACTCACACCTTGGTGTGCAATGGGTACCTCGAAGAAGTGTGGAAGGTCAGTTATGAAAACAATGTTCTATTTTTTTATACATTTGTGTAATACATGAATTAATTGGTAAGTCATTTAGTAAATGATGATGCTTGTGCAACAAAGGTCTCAATAGAGAAGTGATAGCTTCAAATCATCCAAGTATTCACTTACACTAACATTATATATTATTTAATATTTTAACTTTTATCTTCTATGTGTGATATCCTTAGAATGAACAAAAATTTAAAAAATAATCTCTGTGTGTGTGTGTGTGTGTGTGTGCGCGCGCGCGCCTCTCTCTACCTCTTTGCACCACCCCATCTTTCTCTCTTTCTCCTTCTATCATATCCTTCTCTCTCTTGTACATCTTATATAAAGAACGATTAATTTTTATGCATATTTATAATGTGTAGACAATTTGATTGCACTTTATGTAGTGCAAGCTTTATGTTTTCATGTCTTCCTACCTAAAAATTGATGAGAAAAGTCCATAGTGTATGAAACTCAAAGCTTGTTAGAATATGAATATATCCACATGGAGATGTGTGGACAAATTAGTAGTTGTTACATCAACAAGGACATTGACATGTGTTCACGCCTAGTATGGTGGCTATACATTTGATAAATCTTAGACCAATGGTAATAGTTTAAATGGAATACTGTATTATTTGTAATAAACATGTATGTCATGATTTTTTTTTTTTTAGATTCATATATGCACTATCATTTAATTCCTTTGTACCCTTATCCTTCTAATGTGAGGGATTAAAACATTAATTGAATGGATAATTGTTTAAAGAAAATTTTACATAACCAAATGGAAAGATAGAGCCAACAACAACAATATTGTACAAAAAATCTCACTTTTATCAATGATTTCATTACTATGTGTACTTTCCTTTTAGTGTAAAGTAGATTGATAGGCTTCAACAATAGTTAATATTAAATAATTTATATTATTTTTATAGATTAGTGGAATGAATTGCAACACTAATTAAGCAATTCCAAGTGACATCTATTGGATTCAAGTTCATAGTGTAGATCGTTTGATTGCAGTTTAAGTAGTGTTGATTTCATGTTAAGAACATAATTATTTCTTGTGTAAAAAGTATTAGATGAAGTCCTTTATAGCCAATACATTAATAAGGACCTCAACATAGGTTGATATGTAGTTATGGTGGATGCCATAAATAACATAGAATTAGTTGTACTAAAGCAATTTTAGTCTTAAGCTATGTTTTTGATAAAAGGGGGATAAACGGGTTTTACAGGGACCCGAAACCGCGAAGTAACATTACAAGAAAAGACCAAAATAGAGGTCCAAAAAAAAAAATGCCTGCCAGAAAGATAAAAACCAGCATAAGCAGACAGCCACAAAAAGCCACCAAAAAAACCATAAAACGGCCAACAAACAAATAAAGCTGGGCCCAGCCATAGCTAATTCATAGATTTCAGAAGCTCGTCCGCAACCTCTTCCAAGTCCACCATATCCTGAACCCCCTACATAAAGATCTGAGTCATATTTGGGGTGGTCAAGGCTTTTCTTTTCGTGGTTGATCTAGTTCGTTTAGAGATCCCAGCTTCCTCATCCTAGTCTTTCTCCTAATCAAGGTTGATAATCAGAGCTCTCTTCTGGGTTTTCTCCAGTCTTTCAGACATGGCTTTGATGATAACAGAGTTATGTTTGGCAATTCTATAATTTTGATCAGCAATTTTTTTCATGGTTCCTTTAATTTTTTCAATATCATTTTCAACTGTGTTGTCCTTTTGAGTGTTATCTTTCACATTGGTATTCTTCTTCGCTTCGAGCTGAATTAGCCCTGCAACTTTGGCTTCAATTTCCCCTAGCTTACTATGAAGAGACAGATTTTTAGTTTTTAGCTCACTTATTTCATGAAATAACCATTTGGCAGAATTCAACTGGTCCATAGAACAACTCTTGGCATTTCCAACGAAGTCAAAAGGGGGGTCACTTTCAGAATTGACCCAAAAAATCACCGACTCCGCACCTCTAGAAGGGATATAGTTCTCCTGTTGAATATTCTGAGGGACGTGGGGGTCCTCAAGACTAACCCCAGTCGCTTTAGTAGAAATAACATGGGAGTCATCAGGGTAGGAGACAAGCTTATTAACCGGAGAGCTAGAGCTTGCCCCTTTGGCATTAGGGTTAGTGCGGCCAGAGGCAGGAACAGAGTAGGCACCAGAAGGCTGGGGGGAACGGCCAGAGGCAGAAGGGGGGGTAGAGGAGGGGAAGAGCTCTTGACACGGCTGGGGGAAACTTTAGTATAAAAAATGTTAGACTGAGTAACATCTTCATCAAGCTCCAAAAGTGCTATAGGGTTTGGAAGGGCAAGCATATTCTGAAAGTGCTCATAAATGAGCCTTAGAAGACCCGTGTGAAGAATCGGGTATCTTTTAGGGCTTCTACTGTGATCAAGAAAGCTATTTCTTAGGGAACAGAGCAAGAAGAAGGGGATAGAGACACACACCTTATGCCAGAAGTGATTGAGTAGCACGAAGTGGTATCCATAAACCCTAGTGAATCGGCCATCGAGAGTGATGTACTCCATGATAACCCTTAGCACTTTTCTCCATAAAGATTTTATAGTGTCCGCTTCATAGTAACTATTCATCATCTTGGCAAGTTTTTGCTTTTCTATCTCAGATTTAGGGAACCTCACCACAACTTCATCAGAAAATTTGTTGTCTCTAAAAAATTTATGCTCTTCCATCAGAATGCCAGTCACCTCCGCTATCAAAGCTTCATCAATCTAAACTTTCCTCCCAAAGAGGAGAAGCTCCCCATTATTCCAATTCTTCTCAAAGAAATCGGTAATCTCCTCCTTAGGGCCATGGAGTTTCTCAATGAATGGAAGTAAGCCACCCCTTCTTATTTTACTCCATGCTTTGGTGTTCTTGATGTGTGACTCGAAGTTGGTAGGTTCATCCCTCTTCCATTCCCCGCCCATTTTTGAGATCTTAGTTCAAATACTATCACAGACAGAAAACCTGTTCCAGATAGTTCCTTTTCTTCGCATGACCCACAAAGCATGCCAAAGTAAATAATTTATCTACCGGATCCTCTCGGCCCCATTATATCTTCTAATTTTGTTATTCATGACTCGTACCTTCCTCATTATTACAAGACGTCGCCTCTTTTCCATTCACCGCATCGAGCTCCAATAAAGCTTGAACATCAAAGTGAAGGTCAGTCTTTTTGTGCCACATGAGGATTTTGTCACTCTTAACTCCCTCATTGGAAAAAAAATCTGCAACCGTGTTTGCCTCATGGTAAGCATGAGTTATTTTTATTCTATCGAACTTACTAAGTATAACTTTAACATCTTCTATCAAATTTTTAATTGACCATGCGAGCTGGGACCTACCACAAAGGCTATCAATTATATTTTTTGAGTCATCTTCAAGACATAGATTTTTACATTTAATTCCCACAGCTAGGTTGATTATGTAATAAGCCCCCGCTGCTTCTGCCATGTGATTGGTTTGGACCCCTAGAGGAGTGGTGACAACCCCCAAAAATTTACGTACTAAATCCCTTAGGACCCTAGAACACCCAGCCTTCCTCGAGTTTTCTTTGGTCACTCCATCGAAGTTGGATTTGGCCTAGCCTTCCATAGGAAAACTCCAACAAACACCATCCCTAGATTTTTTTTGTAGTATTAGGAGCATTGGATATATCCCATTTAATTCTCCATTCCCTGGCAATCAGGCTATCAAAAGGAGAACAAACCATAGTCTCAACCTTGTCCTCCCTGAAGGGAACAATAGAGAAGTTTTCTTTGATCATCCTAAGAATTCTCTCAAACATAATTTCCTCTGAAGAATCCTTATCCCTGAAGATCCAGTTGTTTCTCTCTTTCCAAATTCCCCAAGTCACATGGGGGAATGAGAAATCCCATTGTTTTTTAATAAAGGGGTTGAAAGAAGGGGCTTTCCATTGAACAAAAAAATCCTCAACCGACTCTGAGGGGACCCAAGAAAAATGCCAGCATTTTAGAAGCTTGTTCCAAACCAATGAGGATAAATGACAGTGGATAAAGAGGTGGTTAACTGATTCAACATTTCTTTTACAGAGGTAGCATCTATTTGGGAGTAGAACTCCTCTTTTGCTAAGATTATCCACAGTTAGAATTTTATTTTGTAGCAAAGACTAGAAAAAATGTTAACCTTAGGTAAGAGATGCTTAGTCCAGGCTTGCAACCACAATAGGGGAGGGTTAAGAGCATGTGAAATCTGGGCAAATGCAAAAGAGACAGAAAAGCACCCAAAAGGCTCATACTTCCAGATAAGACTATCCTCTTGATTTAAGCAAAGTCTGACAGCATTCAATGAGGAGTAAATAGAGACTAGCACAGGGTTTATCAAGGGAAGATTGATCCACTTACCATCCCACCAGTAGTCTTTAACAAAAAGGCCAAAAGTATCTTTACAAAACTTAACCCATCTACTAAGATTCCCATCCTGAGATAGAGTTTCATTACGCAGCCAACAATCATCCCAAAATGTAACCTAGTTACCATTGCCAACCTGCCATTTCAATCCTAGTTTCACCACCTTTATCCCATCAGTCATATAGTTCCAACAAGTTGATCCTTTCGGGAGGTTAGGATTCTCAATAAGATCTTTGAGGGAATTTTTATTCTGCAAATAATTGCTTTTAATTATTTCACTCCATCCTCTAGAGGAAAAGAAAAGTCTCCATATCTGTTTAGCTAGGAGCAACTTATTCAACAGTCTAATTTTTCTTAGCCCAAGGCCTCCATCCTTTTTAGATCTACAAACCAAATCCCATCTAACAAGAGGAATTCTTTTTCTTTCTTGGACTCCAGACCAAAGGAATCTCTTTTGAATCTTCTTAATGGTTTTAGCATATTTGGATGGAATTTTAAAAAGGTTGAGAGCATAGATAGGGAGATTCTGTAGGGAAGCTTTAAGAAGCTGGAGTTTTTCAGCTTGGCTTAGGCGAGCTCCTTTCTAGCCAGAGATTTTTTTCCCAAACCTATCAACCAGAGAGATCCAAAAAGTATCTGGGGGTTTTAAATGAAGAGGCAATCCCAGATAAGTAGCAGGAAGGGACTCTATCTTACAACCAAGAATTCTAGCTATCTTTCTTTGTCTATGCAGAGGTGTGTTAAAGAAATATAGCAAACATTTTTGCTTATTTATCACCTAAACAGAAGCTCTACCATAGGTATCCAACAGTTTTTTCATCTCTTTAGCTTCTGAGATAGTAGACCTTCCCATTAGCAAAGTGTCATCCACGAACTATTGATGAGAGCATATCAAATTGTTTGATGATGGTTTGAGCCCCAGAATAGATATTTAAGTAACCAATTTACTCATATTCCTACCAAAAACCTCAGCTATAATCGTGAAGAGGATAGGAAAAATGGGATCTTCCTGTCTTAGCCCTCTAGAACTACATAAGAAAGTGGAAGGGGATCTATTAATAAGAACTGCCACAAAAGTAGAAGTGATGAGTTCTTCAATAAGCTACAAAACCCTTTCATTGAAACCAAAAGACTTTAAGATTGTAAACAGAAAGTTCCAGTCCACCCTATCATAAGCCTTCGAAATGTCAAGCTTAAGAGGAAATCCTTTCGATTTAGAGACCGAGAGAGAGTGAACATTCTCATGAGCGTGGACAATAGAGTCAAGAATTTGTCTTCCAGGCACAAAACTATTCTATTGAGGAGCAATAATAGAGGGCAGAATAAGAAGCAGCCTAGAGGTAAGCACCTTTGAAATAATTTTATAGAATGAATTACAGAGGCTGATAGGTCTAAAGCCTTCAAAATCTTGCACTCCAGGTTTTTTGGGAATGAGAACCAAGAAAGTGGCATTTAACTCCTTCAACAGATTTCTAGAGTGGAAGAACTCTTTCACCGCCTTCTCAACATCCTCCCCAACAATGTCCCAGAACCACTGGAAGAAAAGTAAAGGGTAGCCATCAAGACCAGGTGCTTTGCTCCCTTCAAAAGAGAAAACAACTTTTTTAATTTCCTCACTAGTGGGTATATCTGTCAACATTTCATTGTCTCTAGAGTTAACAATCCTGGGGATAGCCTCCAGTAACTGGTTTTGATCCTCCAAGTTAATATCCTCTTTCTCAGATAGGAGGTTCTTGAAGAATAGGACAACTTCTCTTCTAATATCCTCTTCCTCCTCATAAGTTCTACCATCAACCACAATCGCTGAAATTTTGTTAGCTGCCCTATATTTAGATGCTGAAAGATAAAAGTATCTAGTGTTTTTGTCTCCAGCCTTTAGCCAGAGAGCTTTGGATCTTTGTCTCCAAAATTCCTCTTCTCTAGCAATTATCTCGTGAAGTTTTGAGAGGATCTCATTTTCCTTTTCCTTAGTTTCATTCAAGTAGCCTTCCTTCTGAATTTTGTTTTAGATTTCAGACAGCCTAAACTGAAGATTAGATTTGATTTGAAAGATATTGCCAAAAGACTCTTTTTTCCACTTTCTGAGATTCATTTTAACTTCTCTTAGTTTTTTGGTGATTCTAAATAAGGCAGTACCCTTAATTTTAATATTCCACCATTTCCTTATTTCCTCTTGGAGGAGAGGATGGGAAAGCCACATCTTCTCAAAGCGAAAGGGAGTATTCCTCTTAATTTTTAAGGGGTCATCCACAAAACTAATAGGAAAATGGTCAAATCCAATCCTAGGGAGGGTTTTCAAAGAGCAGCAATAATTTAAGATCCAAATATCAGAAACAAGGGTTCTATCAAGTCTCACCTAGATCAGATCAGACATAACTCTTCGATTCGACCATGTGTAAGATCTCCCTTGCAAGTCTAGGTTGATCAAGGCCTAATTGTTGATGAAATCCAAGAGATCTTCTTTACTTTCTTCATTAATCTGAGAGCCGCCAAACTTCTCACTCTGAAGGAGAGGTGAGTTAAAATCTCCCATGACAACCTAGGGGTCATTTTGAAAGATATTCTGGAAAGCAACCAACTCTTTCCAAAAAGCCTTTCGAGCCTTTTTACAGTTTGGAGCATAAATATTAGATTGGATCCAGCTGAAGTTGTCCATAATATGAGTAAATCTAGTGGCAACATGATTAGGATGAGAAAAAAGAGGATCACCTCTTATGACCCAGAAGCACCAGCAGAATCACTGCCCTGAATGGAGCAGTGCTAGAACAAAGAAATCTTTTCCACCTTTTCACTTAACATTTTGGTTTCTTGAATGAGGAGAATATCAAGCTTTTGGTCCAAGGCAAAATTGTGTAAAATATCTTGCTTGTGGGGGTTATTTAGTCCCCTTATATACCAGGACAATAACTTCATGGGAATTTAGGAGAGAGAAGGAGCTCCAGGATGGTTTTTTGGAAGCCATCCACAATATCTTGGAAGCTATGGTGCTCTCTTATCAGATTTTTGGGTCTTTTTCCTTTGGCCAGAGATATTGCCCAAAGTCCACTTTTGCTCTTGATCTTGTTGAGATCCCACAAGGGGTGATTTTGATTTTGATTTTTGATTTTTTCTTCTTTTTCTTAGATAGCACCTCTTCTCTATCTGTCTCATCCTGACTATCTGATTCTTTACTGGATTCCCATTCTTTTTCAGATAGGAATTTTTGTTCCCAAGGGAGGGTATCCATCAGTCCATTCCCACAAGGCAGGGAGATACTTCTTTCAAGAAGGCTTGCCTAGCTAGGGTCCAAATAAGTGTCTTTAACAACATCAAAAGAAGCTAGATCCGAACAGGATTCAACACTTGGGTTATTTGTCCCGAGTGGAGACACAATCAGGGGAATGCCTACCTCTAGAGAGAGACCCTGAGAAGGAATATTGTCCAGCCCTAGAGTCACGGGGTCCCGAAAGATGGGGCTCATCTCCAAGGTAATAGAATCATCCGACTTGCTAGGGGCTAATTTCCCAGCTTCCCATTCCACACTTTCATCTTTGTCCTGAGAATCAGAGATAAACTCCGGAACCAAAACTTGGGGGTTCTGGATGGCAGAGCCTTCATTTCCAACTTCATCAGAGATATTGTATTGAGAAACATCCACCTTTCTTAGAGCCAAGTTCCCATCATTGCAATCCATTCCTTCTCGTTTATCCTGAGAACCAGACTTAATCTTAGGAACAAGAGCTTAGGGGACCTGGAAGGTGGAGCCAACATTTCCAACGTCACTCGAGAGGTTATCAGGGGTTTCAACAACCTTTCCCACTAGCTCCATAACAATTTTTTTCTCCTGCTTCTTTTTCCATACCACTTTTGAGGTCCTTTTAGGGATTTCAATTTCTTTTACTGCCTTAAGGGGGCAATGCTTTGCCCAATGGCCAGATTTTCTACAGTTGAAGCAGGAAAAAGGGATAGTCTCAAACTCAATAGCCTACAACTAAGAACCAAGTTTCGAGTGGATCTCCATAGAGGAGGGAAAAACTGCTTCCTGAGAAACACCCACACATATTCTGTTAAACACCAGTCTCCTTCTTGCTGCTGTCATAGGGTCAATCGATAATAGCTCCCCAAAGGAGCTAGCAATTCCCCTGAAAACATCCTCATTCCAATATTCCAAAGGAAGACCATGAAGCTTGACCCATACTGGAGCATTCTCAAAGATGGAGTCCGTTAGATCTAAGTTTGAAGACCATTTTTTAAGTGCGAGAGTTGATTTCCCAATAACCCATGGTCCTCTGCATCTAACAGCCTTAATGTCTTCTCTGTTCGAGAACTCAAAAGCAAAAAAACCTTTTGGGAGAGCCGCAATAGAGACACTACCATTTGTTCTCCATTTTTTTCTGATGAAATCCCTAACAATCTCAATATTTGGCCTTTGGCCCATGAATTTGCCAACTAGGGAATTTTCCATTATAGCAATCTTAAGCTATGTTACATCATACATTTTTCTTGATACTAATATAATTTTTTAATGGTAAGATTGGGCCTCTATTAATAACAAGAAATGTTCATAGTTTATAGTATCCTAAATTTTATTTCATTGGTGTCTTGATAGCGATGTAGTGGAAAAATGATTATGTATCAAAATAAACATGATATACATGAATTCATGATATGAAATTAACTCTTATGCAATTAGTGTCCATGAAAGTAGATCTAAGTTTTTATTTTCTGTTTTTTTTTTTTATTATTCTTTTAGAAAGACAAGGTGCCTCTTCATTAGAAAATTCATATATTTTTTTATTTGGTTTGTTGGTGTTAAAATACTTGCAACATAGAGAGGGGAATACTAAAATAAAGATAGAGCATTACAAAGAGAGAGACAAATAGATGAAATAGATATAAAGTGAAAGATAGATGGATAAAAGAGGGAGAGAGAGGGAGGTGAGAGAAAAAGAGAAATAAAGGAGATATCTAGAGATATAAAGTTACAAAGAATGGGAGATAGAGAGGGAGATTTATAGAGAGTAATAGAGAGAAAGAAAGATGGAGAGAGAGAGAGAGAGAGAGAGAGAGAATAAATGTAAAGGGAAATATAGGTAGAGAAAAGAGACTAACCTATGATCAACTATTTTGTGATAACAATTAAAATATGATAAATTTGAATGGAGATCTATAATATTATTCTAAAAATAATTTTACATAATATAAAATAGTATAGAGTATTGTAATTTATTACATAAAATATTATATATAAGAACTTGATGTGTGGGCAATATTTTAATAAGGTGGATGAAGCACCAATAATGGAGGAGGAAATAAAAATAGAAAAATGTAACAACATACAAAAATTATCTAATTCACAAATTATTTATGAAAACATTACATATTTACACCAAGGCGTTCCCTCACTAAGGTTTTCCAAATGCATTTTGTCTATTGATGAGGGTATGTGCAGGATCATCATTGAAAAAATAGGCCCTTAAGTGGCAAAAAAATTAGAAAAATCAAAGTGAGGCAACTTGATGTAAAAATTTGAATAAGTTATCTATATTATTTTAAAAATATGTAAGAATAGAATCTATAACGAATTGAATGTAGTTTCAAAACTACTAGGATTGTTTAAAAAAATAGAATCTAATTGGTGAAAATTTGAAATTTCAATGCAGTAGTACTAAAATTTTAGGGAAAAAAAAAGTAGGTGTTTGTCTGACCACCCTAACCATAACAAAATGATAATATTTTCTTATAAGATTTTAGATATACGTAGATGACTCATGTCCCAATGTGATGCATATTTTTTTGTAATTTTTTTCCTAGTGAATAATTAATTATGAATTTTTTATTAATTTTTTTTAAAAGTATAAAAAACTCATATGTCTGACCACCTTAACTTGGTCAAAACTTCATGAAACTCAATTTTTATTTTTTTAATCCTATAGTATGTGAAACATAGAATGTGACACATGTTTTGGATTGAAAAAATGTGATACTATTTGAAAGCTATAGATGTTTTTGAATTAGTCTATCAATCAGGACTTTAGTTGTAATTTGAATAGAAAATGAATAATAATTACTTATTAAATTCAAAGTAAAACATAATTTATATTGGTGGAAAGTTTAGAATCTCCTTTAAAAACCCTTTTCTTTTCATCAATTTTGGGTTAAAAAAAGTCGTCAGCCACATACCCATCATATTGCCGCTTTTTGGCCCATCATGATCCTGCACATACCCATGACTAAATTTTGAGGACAAGGCATGGACTATGATGAAATCAATCACTGTCATTCATCATTTTTTCCAGTTTTTTTCACTCCTTTTTCCTGCTTTCCCCGCTACCATTGCTTTCTGGTCCTCTAAACTCTTCCTCACCAATATTGACCTTTCTCTTCTCCAAATTGATGAGCTAAAACAACTTGTCCACTCTCTATAGGAGTAGAACACAAATTTGGTGGGTCTCTACCTCTCTTTTGTTTTTGTTGGCTAAATTTTATGGCTGCAACAACTTTCATTCTATGGCCCATTTTTTTCACTAAGGATGTTTTTGCTGGGAAACCCTAGGAGCTACAAAATTTGAGCATTCTTTGCAAAGGCATATGGTTTATTTTTGAGCCTAAACCCTTGTTTTATCTAACAATACATGGGGAAACCACTATACATAGTTTCAATCTGAGTGAGGGTGTGATTCACCTCAATACATATGCGCTAGTGGTTTCTCCTTTACCAAAGGTGTGAGATTGAAGTTGTCAAGGGTGTGTTAAAGAAACCTAAGGGCTTGGTATTTGGGTCATATTTTTCCATATAAACCATAGACGTGCAGTGTGAGAGATGGAAAATTGTTGTTTGTAAAATGCGAGTCACTTCTAGAACTATTCATTACACTACATTAGAGGCCTAAGTCTGCAATTCTTCCATTGTTAGTCATCTCCAGAATCAGTGTATGGTTCAGGTTTGCATTCTTAGTTTTCTTTGTCTTTTCATGAACATAGATGGTTTGATTTCTTGAATTGTAAAATAATTCATCAGAATACATAAATAGAATGTTTCTTTAAAAAATTATATGGTTTTGGACTTTTTTTTTTTAACCCCTGTAGGTTATAGTTCTGGCTCAACCCTATTTTGTTGTGATGGAGATTGTTCTTGAGATTCATGGATTTTATAAAGTAATAAATCTAGATTCCCCTATTCCTGATCCATAGTAAAATTTCGTGAAAAGAGAATGAGAGCTTCTGCATCATTCATCTCCACCCAATTTTTATGGCATTGGTTTCATTGCAAGTAGGGATATATTGATTTTATATCAAAGTATTCAATCAAGGAAGAACCATAGTGAACATCAATGCCTCATACTTTCAATGTCAAATATGAGGGAAGAATAATAATAAACATTCACATAGAGGGTAATGCGAATCCATAGCAATAAATATTAGAAAAGTTTGATGTTCGGAAATAATCATTGAATTAACTTCTCTATTTATCGCAAGGTCAAAATATTTAAATAAAAATCCTGTGCTTTAATGACAACAACCTGTTGTGTATTCTCTTCTATAAATATACCATGAATAACATGATGCCTTTTCATGTAAGCTTTTGGCTTTGGAAAAAAATGGTCATAAGATTTTAATGTTCATGAAAGTTATGAATCAAGTTCAAATCTTGTCAACTAGTGGCCAAAATATTTCATAAAGTAATAAATCTAAATGGCCTAAAAGACATATGTAAAAATTCATCATTTTTTCATCCTTGAATGATTCATGTTCATAATTATTTTTTTCTAAATCTACATCATAGGTCTTTGTAATAATAATATTTTAAGTTTTAAAAATAGGGCTAGTCCTAGGAGTTTTGATACACCAAAAGAAAATGTACTCATAGAAAAGAATATTTTGGTCACCCTTTTTGAAAAGATGCATGAAGGGAAAAAAAAGGCAACTCAACCATTAGGTGTTGGAATGGAGCGGTTTGGATTAAGTTGCTAATATGTGTTTCCATGTCCACACCTACCTATGTGAACCTCCAACAACTCATCCACAAATAAGCTCTTTACGGATAATTTTAACCATGTGTAAGTTAATTTTAAGCATGTTGGTGTGCCCTTTTTAATGGAATTTTGGGATTCATGTACAACATCATGATTCAATAATGACTGGATAAGCATTTAGTTTCAATTGGTTGAGAAACTGAACCATCCTGTTGAGTTTCAGGTTAGATTTGTGGAATCATAATTAGCATATGGGAAGAACAATTGTGAGTCCCACCAAATGGAAGGATATGTCAGGTGGAAATGTCATCAATGGGAGCTAGTTGGACACAGATTTATTAGCAGTTGACAATGTCCAAGATTTTTTGGGAAGAGGAAAACATCATAGATGAAATACATATTTATTTAGTGGAGAGGGGTTCAGTCTTCTACTTGCATGATGAATCCACTCTATAGATTTCTTAACTACAACTATGTAAATTTAAATCGTGGGTTGTGATGCCCCTTCTATTGCAGTGAATGGAATAATACAATTTCCTTAGTTTTAATTCCAAATATATATTATTTTTTAATTATTTCTTTAGACTACCTAATATCTTACATATTCTTCCATTATTTCTTTCCTAGAGAGTAAAGGCAGAGAGTTGCTCACACAAATTTTTTTAGACTTGAGAATCACATATACATACAATATTAATTCTTGGAGGTGGGTTAATTTGGTGACATCCCCCCAATTTAAATGGAACAAATTCATAAACAAAGTCAAAATATCTTGCTTGTTTAACTTAGAATTGTTGCTGGGAGGACATTGTAAGCTACTTATCAAACACTTTTATTTTACTGTTATTCAAAATTTTAATTTCCCATAGTATAAGTAGAATCACTCAAAAAGTATCTAGAAAGTTGCATGAGATGTTGATTATCCTGTCACTTTGATGTCAGAAGAGACCACTATTGTCACCCAAAGGGAGGCTTTCGTATTTCTCAAAATATTTATGATCCTTTCTATAGGTCAAAAGATCATGAATTTTTCTAATCATTTTAACTGGTTTAATATATAGTTAAACTTTCACCTATTATATTTTATATAAATCTATGCGGATGGTTCTGATTATAATAAACATATAGGATATTGGGCCAAATATATCATCTTTCAAACCACATTCAAACATTATAAATGGATCATGCTCGACCCAAGTCTAGTTCAATAGGATATAGAGTGAAAGATCCATGCAAGAGACATAGCGGGTACTTGACCTAAAATGTTTTTGGTAGAATAAGACCTTGTTGTTATTTTTTGTCTTTGAATTAATGAAGGTGTAGATGATGCATTCTCTTTAGCCACATAATCAATTTGGAGTGTGATCTGTTGTTGCATGCATGAAATTGAATTATTTCCAAAGTTCATTCATTTCTTAATTTTTGTCACTCATCTCACTAAGCTATTTTTTCCATGGATTCTTCTCATTCCTTTTGTTCTTAGAAATCTTTTTCCAATTTTATGGAGAGTTGCCAATTGTCTTTCATTGCATGGAATTTACATTGGCTCTTTTGAAGTTTTATGCACATTCCCAAAGCTACAAAAGTATTTTTTGTCATGTTATTCCTATATAACGAAGAATAGTAGGCTGTAGCAACTTGGTACAATAATATCCCTATTCATTGATGCTTGTTATGAAACTTGTTGGCTTTTTTCTTTAGTGGCTTGTAATTTTTAGTATATAAATTTTATGTTGTGAAAATTATTACAAAGACAAGTTTACTTGATCCTATGAATGACAATTTTTATTTTAGATTAATCAGCCAAGGTTTCTATTGAGGACCCACCCTTGAAATTATGAGGGTTTGTTCATGGAACCCACCTTCCCTAAAATTTCTTTGTTGGGATACTGCATTAAATAATGCTTTTTTAATCTCCTATCTACACTTATCTTGGATGCACCTCTTATCTCCTATCTCCTCTTCTAGGGTATTGGCCCATCTCTTTCGTCTTCCTACAATACTCTTCTGTGGTCCTTTAGCTTGAACACTTTCTACTTTGGCATGCTCCTCTAGCTTGAACACTTCCTTCTCCAGCCTTTAATGCTTCTTTTCATACCCCTTCAATGCTTCTACCTCTCCTTTCTCTTTTATCATTAATTTTGTTTCTATTCTAGAAGCATTGAATAGTACATATCTAATGCATAAAAACTAATAAACAATCAAATTAAGTAGTAATAATTGTGATTGCTATAAGAAGATCCCAATAGAGTCCATTGTTAGAAATAGCATCTAGTGAAACAAAATTGAAACATGATTCATGCTACTTAAATTTTTGAAAAGTAACTTTATTGATGCACCATATTTTTTCATTATATATTTTTTGACAATCTCAGTCTTTGTTGAGTCTGTTGAGAAAAAGAAGCTCCAATATGGTATTTATATGAATTATATCCTTTCTTTATGCAACTCATACCTTTGGAATGATGGTTTAATCTCCCAAATAATCTTACATTATTTCAAAGGGGCTTTATTTTGACTTTAAATGTTTTATAATTGTTGAAGTGATTAGAAATTCAAACTAGTAAATTTATTGGGCTAGCTAAAAATCAGTTGAAAAGAATAGTTATCACTATTTTTTATTTGGGTTATCTGAAGCCTTAGATGAAGAGCAATGTACCGGTTGTTTAAGCTCTTTTATGAGAAAAATGTGCGGGAGTATTCAAGTGTTTATGCCAATAGTTATGATGGTTGATATGTTAAAAAACACAATTATAATGGCAACAAGGTATTGATTAGTTGTAAAGTAGAGAGAGATATGGTGTATTTGGGGTTTAGATAATTTAGACTATTTAAGTAGAGAGATGTTGAAAAGCTTAAAGTTCTATCTATCCGAAGTTAGAACTGAATGCAAGTTGATAATATTGTTAAAGAATCATTTGTAGTATTATCTTTACTATATAACAATACCAATACATATTATTTGATTTTGAATTAGAAAGATCTGTCAACTTTCCAATTGAGTTTCTTTTAAAAATATTCATTTTTTACTTTTTATAGTTTGGTATATGTCTAAGGTTCCATTTATGGGATGGATTTCCAAGCTAATATAGGAAAACAAGGAAAGGAAGTTTACCATTTGTGAAATATTTCTTGTTTACAAGCTTTTCTTTTTTCATTTTCCTTTTGAATTTTTCTAGGTATTTTTTTATAAATTTATAAATGAACATTTGCAGATTTCAATTGCTTTTCAGCTTTTTGTTTCCATCTAAGTTTACCATCTATTAAATGTAGCTTTTCTTGTTTATGATTTATAAATGTTTACTTTGAACACATATTTGATGGCTTATCTTTCATAGGGAGTGATAAAGTTTACACCATTCATGGAAAATGATCTTTTATTATCCAAAGTTTCTGCAGGAAACAAGAAACTTTTGTACAAAAATACTATCAACTCTACAAATTTTGTTGAAATAAATTACAAATAAGATCCATTTTTACAAGGGAACCAATTGTTGAGATTGTCAAAACCAATTTGTACAAGAATTTGCTATGTTTTTTTATTTCCAAAAAAAAAAAAATCTCCATTTCCTTTTATATACAATTTTTATGCACTAAATTCAATAGCAATTTCTTAAAGTCATTATCTCTTTAAAAATTCTCACTACTATACCACATTTATCAGTCTTCTACCTTCCAAATATCTTTGGCATATCCATTTAACACAAAGGTTCAATTGCTAGTTATAGCTATAAAAGACTTCAATAGAAACCTACAATTATGCTAATTTTATTGATAACTAACTAGATTTTTTTGAAAACAAACATTACTGATGAAAACCAACTAGAAACCTTATTCTACATTAACTAATCAATTGGAAACCTCATTATACACTAACTAATAGTTCACTATTACACCTATTTATATTTGAGCATAAATTCGAACAAATTACCCACTCTTCTCTAGGGTAGTTTAAAGACTATATATCTCACTCTTACAAATGTAAATTAGGTGAAATGATTATTGAGTAGGAGCCAATTATATGGTCGATTTCTAGTGTATTGTGTTGGATGGTGTTCCAAATGTGGGAACAAATCATGAGGATGAGTTTCTAGAAAATCTATGAAGAAGCATCAATATATTAAAGACTTAGATGTCAATAATATAAATTTGTGTTATGTTTTTAATTAAACGAATAGTTATATAGTGAATAGTTATGTAAAATTAAAATCTCATATTTAAAATATCATATATTTATTCCTATAATCATGACACTTCAATCCATCTCACACCTCTGAAGTTGAAAGAATGTAAACAAAAATGAAATATTTAATGTATAGACTAAGACATTTCTTGGATATCCATTTCTCAAACTAGAAACATGAACATATTTCCAAAGCTCATAGGTGAAAATATACAAGTATTTCTATCATTAATAACAAAAATAAGTAATGAAAAATAGGAGTAATAGAGAAAATATTTCTTATATGCAATGCAGGACATATACTACTATGCAAGGGTCTAATTTCTAAAAATATAAAACCTATAATTAGAACCATATTAAATAGAAATTCCATAATAAATTTACAATAGAAAAATAACATGTAATAGAAAGTTGATAGAAGGAAGATGTTCTCAAATGAAAAGAACCTTTTCACTACAATTTAGAAAAGATAAAAAAGAAAGAGAAAAGAAAGTGTAACAATAATAAAATAATGGAGAGCCTAGGAATGTGTGGAGATTATCTCTCTTCCCTTACTCTATCAATGTCCTCTTGCAAGATAGCCTACATCTTGGTAATAGAAGGAGCTCAATCTCTCTCAATTATTAATCCTCATATGTCATGCTCAAATATGTCTACATGACACCCCAAACTCTATGCTAGTTGATTCTTTGCATATACAAGCTTATGGGGAGGCGTCATTAGAACCGTATTTGCTAGCATTCAACCCATAATTTCCAACCAATCTTTGGTACCAACCACATAATAATGAAAACATAAACTACCATTAGATAAGTATTAAATAAAGCATAAAATTCTATTATAATATATAAATAGCATAACATAAACATCATAACATGTCATACAACCTAAATTGCTAGCTCACTAGTCAAAATCTTTATATGTTACTATCATGGATAGTCCTAGACTCTCTTGTGAAGTTGGAAGCATGGTGTGTATGGCACTAATTCTCTCTCCATGGTGGTTGGTGGGTGTCCTCTCTAGTGCCATATGAAGTTCTCAAGATATGGGCTGATGAGACATAGGTCTCTTCTTAGGGGCATCTCTAGCCTCATGGTTTTCTCAATCTCTCCAAGCCACTATGACTAGGTGAAGATCATAATCATCATAATATCTTCCCACATATCCATTTTCATTCTAATCCTCATCCTCATGATCCCATTGATGTCATTGTAATGGATCAAGATCACTAGTAGGATGGTCCATAAGGAATAGAGGATTAGGACATGTAGTCTCCCACAATCTACAATATACAATGGTAAATCCAATATTAGGAGCATTTGACATAGGATGTCTATCATACTCCTCATCATCCAAAATACTCAAAGGGATGTCTATGATGGTAAGATAGGTTATGTACAATGATCTATAAATTCAATGAGTTGATCTTAAATAGCTTGATCAAATGAAAAATGCAACCTTGGTGATACCAAACTATCTCATTAGAAGATTAAAATAAAATGGCATGATGATATACTCACACATTTTGATAATAAATCTTGTTACATCTTCCTATCTATAGTGATAATCTTTCCCAATACCATAAACTCTTGTATAGTCTCTAGATTATGCCCTTGGCCTCTAGTCGATCAAAAGTGATACACTAGTAGAGCAAGTCTTCATAGTGCCAAGGTCTTATATCATATAGAAAATACACATGGATAGGTCCATGGTGCCTCAACGAGATATCTCATAGGACTTGTACAATCAATGAGCTCAAAATACCACATGTGAAGTAGTGTGTAAACCATCTGATTACACATACATCATAGTGTAGGTATTGTCTAACATAATAATATAAGTGTACTGGCATGCTTCACCCCTAGGAAAACACATGTGTCTCCTCCATAACCTTTATCTTGTCGATAATTCCCCCATGTAGGTTTGTTCCTTGATCATATAGTGATATGGCCAATCCTATTGTGGTGATAAAGATCCACTAAACAAGAGGTACAACAACACTTGTATGTAGTAACCGTCAAAGAATAATCCAACCCTTAATATCTTGGGGCATATCATGGATGGTACAATATTGCTAATCATCAAGGATATCCTTAATGGTCCACGTATCTTAATGTATCATGATCCTACCTTGGATAGGTAATTGAAGGATACAATATACATCCTCCACCATAATGGTCATCTCTCCTATTGAAAGATGAAAGGTATAGGTGTCCACATCCCATCATTGCATGAAAACCATGAGCATAGTGTTATGGTTGTTGGAGTAAAAAGTAATTATCTAAAAGTTAATTAATAATTAATTAAATATTAATTTATTTATACTTTAATTACTTAAGCTAAACTTAGGAGTTTCCATTTTATTATTAGATTGAACTAAAAACAGGACAAGTTGTCTCATTCAATGAGATTAAGACACTTGTCACAATCTAATGAAATCATCATCTAGGGTTTTCTTTTTATCCTTTTGTAAGCATGAACATTCATTTTATTGATTCATTTAGATTATTTGCATCAATATAACTATCAAGATATTATGCATAATATTTCTTTTTATCTTCTCTATTGTGATATATAATTGCTTCTAGGTGATTTCTAGAGACTATTGGATTCAACCATGAACTTCAACATGGTATCAAAGCTCTAGATATGTACCCCCCTATTTCAAATTTGAGGGATTTATCATTCAGAGATTTTTTATTTCATCTTGGATAAAATAAGACATCACCATTGCATTAAGAGAAACTAAAAATCTTGTGGACATGAAAAAGTAGGCCTTCTAGTTTTTCATGCTTAGGACCTCCCTGTGATTTTGGCTTGATTTTTACTTGTAATGTGGTCAACACATTAAAATTAGGTCTTGGATCATTGTGAATCATTAAGAACTCTATGATGTCTTGTAAAAGTGTTGCGAAGTGTTGTAACCCACTTTCACACTTTTCTAGGACCTTATTAATATAATTCACCTAAACAAACCCTTTTTTTATCACTTACCAAGCCTTATTTCAAAGTTTTGTAAAGAGTTGTAAAAAAATTTCACACTTTTCTAGGCTTGTAATCAATAATTTGACCATTTCTTATGTTTAAATGGCCCCTTAATACACTTATAGTCCTTATTTAAGTATTTTTCAGTGAATAATCCCATTAAATATCATCAAATACACTCTAATTCTCAACACCCATTAAAATTTCCTTGGTGGGACCAAGTTACCACCTTGGGCAACTTAGTCCCACTAGGCACAAAAATCAAAATGATTTCAAAATTTTAACAAGATATTATTCTCTTAACCTTGAGGTCGACTTGTGATGTGATATTTTTGGGAAATTTTGTAAAATAAAGTATAAATAAAGGGTATTCCTCTTATTTTAACCCCCTAATACATTCATTCACACTTGAATTCATCCACTTAATCATTCCCAAGAATTCTAGGAATTATCAAGCATACATTTATTGGAGAATTCATTTGCATATCTTTAGATTTCTACATAAAGGGTTTGGTGAGTTGTAGCATTGCATGTTGCTCATTCATCATTCTCTTTCCATTTCATTTCATTTTCAAGGGTTTGATTACCAAATCGGGGTTTGACTAAGGCAAAATTGTTTTCACTAACTCTTAACCCTTTTCCCCCTCTTTGCATGTGTGTTTTATAGGTCTTGTATGTAGATCCATCAAAGAGCAAGGTGTTAAAAGGTGTCATCATTTCAACAAAGTCATTCAAAGTAAACAAAGCCCTAAAATAACTTTGGAGATCATCTATAGACTGAATTCTGTAGATTCAAAACTAGACATCTATCAAGAACTAGAGTGTAGACCAAGAGTTGGGTATGTGCAGGATCATCATGGAAAAAATAGGCCCTTAAGTGGCAAAAAATTCAAAAAAATCAGAGTTAGGAAACTTGATGTAAAAATTTGAATAAATTATCTATATTATTTAAAAAATATGTGAGAATAGAATTTGTAGCAAAGTGAATGTAGTTTCTAAACTACTAGGTTTATTTAAAACCAAAAAATCTATTTGGTGAAAATTTGAAATTTCAATGCAGTATTACTTAAATTGTAGGGAAAAAATAAGTAGGTGTTTGTCTGACCACCCTAAGAACAATAAAATGATAATATTGTTTTATAATATATTAGATATAAGTAGAAGACTCATGTCCTGATGTGATGCATAACTTTTTGTACTTTTTTTCCAAGTAAATAATTAATTATGATTTTTTTATTACAACTTTTAAAAAATATAAAAACTTGTATGTCTAACCACCTTAACTTGGTCAAAACTTCATGAAATTGAATATATATTTTTTTAATCTTATATTATGTGAATCATAGAATGTGACACAAATTTTGGATTAAAAAAATGTGATACTGTTTGAAAGCTATAGAAGTTTTTCAATTAGCCAATCAATCAAGACATTAGTCATAATTCAAATAGAAAATGAATACTAATTATTTATTAAATTCAAAGTAAAGCATAATTTACATTAATTAAAATCTGAGAATCTACTTTCAAAACCATTTTCATTTCATCAATTTTGAGTAAAAAAAAAGTCATCAACCACATACCCTACATATACCCATCATATCACCACTTTTTGGCCCATCATGATCTTGCACATACCCAACTACAATTACATCTTTGAAATTATCAAAATATGAAGGTGGACTAAGTCACCATTAGTGGAAAATTAGTCCCATTGCGGGGGTTGAAAAATGATTTATGTATTTCTAGATACCCTTTTGGCTGAAACCTATTCTGATAGAATCTCCTCAAAATAGGACTAAGTCACCCAACTTGGCATAAGTATCCTAGTAGGCTTGAACAAAAATTTCTATAGGATTCTAATTTTTAGATGCACCTCTCTAGTCTTATTCATTTTTTTAATTTTTTGTTTGCATTCTTAGGTCATTTTGCATATCACATTGTGTTTTCAAACATTTTGTATTTCAATAGTTTTGCATTAGTAATCAACATATTTTTATCATTTTATTGTATTTAGCAACTTACATTTATGCATATATTTCATCCATATTTCATTAGTCTTGAGTGGGGACATTGTACATTTTGGCTTACCTCTCTCCTTTTATGTGAAAAACCCTAAAAGTGCTAGGGAGTCTTGTGGTGCCAAAATATTTTTCCACAAACCTAATCATTGGCTGTCATTTCATGAAAATATAAGAAGTTTTAGTAAGGTAAAATGTTTAGAAGGAATACAAAAGAATACTAGGTGTCCATACAACTATACAAAATCAATACCACAAATAGATCTATACAATATATAGTTGTACAAGTACAGTTGTACCCTCTCTATGCATGTAGCACCAAAAAAACTAGGTGGTGATAGAAAATAGTTTGGTGGTGAGAAAAAAATCCAACTAATAAAATGCTATGAATTTTTTTCAAAATATTGTATAATAATATTCTATTGGATATTCTTCAGTGCTCTCTCACATGTAGATATTATAGATCTTTCCCCTCCACTACTCACTTAGCAGTACTTCCTATCAACACCGCTCCGGAAAACCTTTGGCTAGGATGGAGGGTAATATTGATGACTAGGTGCTAACAACATTCATCTCCCCTAGCTACTAGCCCTCTTTCTTTTCCATAGGACTAGGGGTTGGTTTTTTAGCCCCCATCTTGCCCTATAAGGTAAATTATACAAATTTTAGTAAATCAAGCATATAATCTCTATTTTTGGTAAACATTATATCATTGGAAAGGTGGTTCTAAGCATGATACAATCATGCAAGTAATAATTTTAGATTATGCTCCTAATTTATTTTATAGGTCTTTAAAGTCACATCTAGCTATTTCCAATTAGAAGGGAATAACTTATGATTGGGTTATCAAATTTTGATGATTGAAGTAGCATCAAAAATATGATTCAATCCTCGAAATAGATCTTAGGCCTATTTTTCAATAAATTTAACTAGGTATTTTTAATTTCAATAAAATATTAGGTTTTCCTTTTTTGGTTATTTTCATGGAAAATATGCAAATAGGTCATTTTTTTTTGGTTTCAAAGAGGAATTTTTCTACATTGAGGGTGTCTATACCACTACATTAGTTCATTACTATAACTTTTCATCATGGATCCAACACATATTGCTCTGCTTACTCAATACAACTATTATAGTTGGAAATAAAAAATAGAGATACATCTAAGGAAAGAAATTCTATACAGAGCTACAATGGGTACAAAACTTAAACCTACAAGTTGTGTCAAAAATAGGAAGTGGTTTAATATAGGCGATGAATATTTTAGTACATTATGCATGTCTATGTCTCTTAATATTCTCTTTGTTGAATCTTGCACCACACTTGATCAAATATTGACTCAATTGGTGTCCTTCTTTGACAATCAATATACTATGAGAGGATTTTAGTTGGAGAATAATCTTATCAACTTGGTTCCTCAATATTTTGATGGAAAGAAAGATTTCTTCACTAAAATCAAGTCTCTTACAATTTATTTGACATAGTGTGGTATTCAAAAGGAGGAAACTCAATTGATTCTTTCCATGTTTTCTAAGATTGGTCTTGATTATTCAATTTATCTTTCCACCTTTTATTCCATGATAGATGCACTTGGTTCTAAATTCACTGTCTTCAATTGATGATTTTTATACATCACTCACTCAGGAGAAACTGAAGTTGGTATATATGCGATGATTGAAGTCTTCCATATCATAGACTCTTATTTTACCTCTGAGCACTTAAAAACTAAAGGCTTCAAATTGAAATGGAAAGAAACTAAAATAGAAGGATTCCAAGTACAATGATAAAGTCAAGGAATCATAATCATATGATACCTCAAATTCTTCCTCCTCTTGTAATATGGACTCATTTAAAAAGGATCAACCAAAATGCGCATATTGCACAAAGACATGACACAATGAGCATTAGTGTTCTACAAATAAAATAGATAAACTAAAGTATCTCATACAAAAGAAAAATATTATGTTGCCTTCATCCTCTTCTTACACTAAAAAATCTTCACAATTAGAGTTATCCACAATGTCACATGGGTATCTGTAGGATCATGATGGGCCAAAAAGTGGCAATATGATGGGTATGTGGCTGACGACTATTTTTCTACCCAAAATTGATGAAACAAAAAGGGTTTCTAAAAGAGATTCTCAGCTTTCCACATATATAAATTATGCTTTACTTTGAATTTAATAAGTAATTATTATTCATTTTCTATTCAAATTATGACTAAAGTCTTGATTGATAGGCTGATTTAAAAACATCTATAGCTTTCAAACAATATCATATTTTTTTAATCCAAAACATGTGTCACATTCTATTCTTTGCATACTATAGGATTAAAAAAATAAAAAATAAATTTCATGAATTTTTGACCAAGCTAAGGTGGTCAGACATACGGGTTTTTATATTTTTTAAAAGTTGTAATAAAAATTCATAATTAATTATTTACTTGGAAAAAACATTACAAAAAAATATGCATCACATCGGGGAATGATTCCTCTACTTATATATAAAATATTATAAAGTAATTTTATCATTTTATTGTGGTTAGGGTGGTCAGACAAACACCTACTTCTTATTTTTTCCCTGAAATTTAAGTACCACTGCATTGAAATTTAAAATTTTCACCAAATAGATATTTTGTTTTTTAAACAAACCTAGTAGTTTAGAAACTACATTCAATTTTCTATAGATTCTATTCTTACATATTTTTGAAATAATATAGATAACTTATTCAATTTTTTACGTCAAGTTGCCTAACTCTGATTTTTCTAATTTTTTTGCCACTTAAGGGCCTATTTTTTCCATGATGATTCTGCACATACCCACATGGAGTATAAAAAATGAAAGTCCATTCTCCCTTTGCATCAAAAATATTTAGTCACTTATATGGATTCTTGATTCAGGAGGCTCACATCACATGATTGCATCTTTGGGTATGTTCTCTTCATATGAACCTTGCACATTTCCATAGATTATGATGGGGAACAAAAATTTAATGAGTAATACTAGGAAAGGATCTATAGATGTTGATGATGAAACATTTCACGATGTACTTTCTATCACTTCATTCTCTTCCAATGTCCTTTACATAAAATTGCACATAGTGGAGCATGAAATACCATAGAGTTCACACTTGATTCATTACTTATCAAAGACCTATAGAATAGAGATTTTTTTTATTTGGATAGTAAATCATGCCTCTTAGTTATATTTCTTTTATTATTTTCCCCCAAATGAGAAAAAACTATCATTGACTAGTCCTTAGTCTCATGCATCTAAAGTGGATCAAATACCAGAGAAGTTTAGTTACTTAAATACATGTGTACTTATATCCTCCACTTTAGTTCATGAGACTTGTGTTGAGATTCTTCCTCCTACACCTCCTAAATATTTAGAGAGCAATTCTTTTCAAAAAGATTTTTTCATTCTTTTAGTTTTAGCTTTTTGGGAAGACTACCTTTTGGACATTACAAATTTTTTTATGGAGTATTAAACTAAAAATCTTGGGGAAACACTTGAGGATAAATTCATTTCCTCAAAAATCCTTTTAGAGGTAACTTCTATAAAGGAATATTCATAGTTGTTTGGGATAACTTCATTTGATTTAGACATTTGGACCCTTCATCATTCTTCTATGGCATCCATCATGTGAGTCCATTTATCTTGAGAGATTTTATTCTTCACACACCATTGGATGGTTTGGTGGACTTGGTTCAAGAACAGGGGAGTTTAGTTGAGTTTCACTCTGGTAATAAATTATTACAAGGGACTTCAATATAATTTTGTGATAATGTTAAGAAAAATTTTCCTCTAGCGACATTGAAGGGTGGATAGATGTAAACATATTTACCCTCTCAGTTATAGGATGTCTCAAATCCAAGTAGGATTTTCACCTTGAAGGACACTGGGGCCTTGGAAGATCCAATTCCTTAATAAGTGAATGAGTCTTTGGTTTCTTGGAAAAAAATGGGGTTGAGCATGTCTTGGGTTTATAGCAAAAGTGCCTTAAAAAGGCACATCCAGAGAAACCTTCTAAGGCTGGTCATAAGGACCATGATAAAATTAAATTAATTGGTGAGACGTTGGTGGATTTTTCATTTGTAAAAACCATAGAATCACATTTATCACAACCTCATAAACAATTATTATTTCATAGAATGTTAGGGGTACATGGATAACATCCTTAGACAAAAGGCTATTCGAGAACTGATTAGCACTCACTCTCTTGATGGTAGATGGTAAGATGAATATAGTACCTTAGGTTTGGAATCATGGGTTTTGTCACTATTTTGGGGCCCTTGGTAGCTCTAGAAGAGTGGCTTGTTTGTGGGATCCAAGGATGGTTTCTCCCTTGTGGAGGATATCAAGTCACTCTTCTATTTCTTTGGTTGCTTCTAGCTTAGACTCTAATGAAACTCGTCTCTTCACTAATGTTTATGCTCCTTTTAATTTTTTGTAAAAATCATACCTTTGGTCTCATATTAGATATGTTTGATCTCATGTACCACTTCTTCATTGCATTGTGGTGGGTGACTTAAATTTTTTTTCTTACTTGGAGGAAAAAAGAGGGGCACAACTAAGCTTGATTATTTTGCTTTCCTCTTAAGGGACAACATTGAACTCTTGAATATAATTGATGTGAAACTAAATAGTGGAACCTTCACTTGGAATAATAGAAGAGTTGCTAAAGAGGCTATTTTAAAAATGCTCAATAGGTTCCTTATATATTAATATTTTGTTGGGGATAGGTGGGCTACCAATTTTGAGATCTTGGATTGGAAAGGCTCAGATTACTAGTCGATTATACTTTGTGTGGTTTATTTTAGAGCTTCCAAGAACCATTAATTTAAGTATTAGATTATGTGCATTTGTGATCCTTCACTTCATGATTTCATGGGTTATTGATGGCTCAAAGGGAGGTCAAAATTTGGCAGGGCTATGTATTCCTTCACTAAAAGGTTACAGTATGTGATATATAGGCCTAAGCAATGGAATAGGTAGTGCTTTGGAAACTTACACCTTAAAACTATGATAGCTCAAGACCACTTGGATTCTATCACCTATATAATATGAGATCATGGTCTCATTTGTTTTTAGAGCACCAAGGAGGAAATTCCTTCTAAGTAGCTAGAGGAATGTGATCTGTGAGAGGATTTTTTTTTGGAATTAGAAGTCTCATTGACTGGATTCAAGAAGGGGATATAAATACTCCATTTTTTTATAAATTTTTAGCTACTAGGAGGAATTGCAATCTTATTACATCCCTAGTGTCTTTGGAGGCGACTCGTCTTTCTTCTCTAGGGGAGATTTCTAGGAAGGCTTCTTAGTTTTTTATAGATATTTTCACTAAAGATTCACCTGCTACAAGGGAGGTGTAAAACTCTATTTTGGATTGTATCCCCTCTTTTGGGTATGTGTAGGATCACGATGGGCCAAAAAGTGGCGATATGTAAGTGATATGATAGTCCATGTGGTTGACGACCTTTTTTTTACCCAAAATTGATGAAATGAAAAGGGTTTTTAAAAGAGATTCTCAGCTTTCCACCAATATAAATTATGCTTTACTTTGAATTTAATAAATAATTATTATTCATTTTCTATTTGAATTACAACTACAGTCCTGATTGATAAGTTGATTGAAAAACATCCATAGCTTTCAAATGATATCAATTTTTTTGAATCTGAAACATGTCACATTCTATGCTTTGTATAATATAGGATTAAAAATAATAATAAATGAATTTCATGAAGTTTTGACCAAGTTAAGGTGGTCAGACATATGAGTTTTTATATTTTTAAAATGTTGTAATAAAAAATCCTAATTAATTATTTAGTTCGGAAAAAATACAAAAAAATATGCATCACATTTGGACATGAGTCCTCTACTTATATCTAAAATCTTATAAAAAATAATTATCATTTTATTGTGGTTAGGGTGGTCAAATAGGCACCTAGTTCTTATTTTTTCCCTGAAATTTAAGTACTACTACATTGAAATTTAAAATTTTCACCAAATAGATTTTTATTTTTTAAATAAACCTAGTAGTTTAGAAACTACATTCAATTTTCTACAGATTATATTCTTACATATTTTAGAAATAATATAGATAACTTATTCAAATTGTTATGTCAAGTTTTCTAACTTTGATTTTTCTAAATTTTTTGCCACTTAAGGGCCTATTTTTTCCATGACGATCCTTCACATACCTTTTCATTCCTAATGAGACAAATTTGGATATTATTTAGCCTATTTCTCTATAGGAGTTGGAAACAATCATGTTCCAAATAGAAAAAGAGAAAGGCCCATGTCTTGATGACTTTCTAATTGAATTTTTTGAGGAGTTTTTGGAAATTATCAAAATGGATCTCTTGGAGGTGGTTCTGTAGTTGCAAAAGATGCTAAAATACATGAACACCACCTTTCTAACTCTTATTCCTAAAAGGGAGGCTGCTAATTGTTTGGACCAATTTAGACCCATTGCTCATTGCAATGTGGTTTATAAAATTACTACAAAATTTATTGTGAAAAGGCTTAAGCCTTGGCTCAATTCTTTGAATTCTAAAGAGAAGGGGGATTTGTTGTTGGAAGAAATTTTTTGGATGGGATTGTCATTAGTGTTATCACGCGGGACCCTCAACCCCTCCTTTTGGATCTGTATGGTCTCTGGTTAACCTCTCCGGTGGCACCCTCACTGACAGTTTGATCTTTTGGTGTAGTGTAAACTAGTCTATGTTAACAAACTGGTGACTCTACTAGGGAGGGTTTCGATTCCCACTAGTGCTCCTTACTCACCTCATGGTCATCTTTGTCCAATACGGACCTCTCAGCTCAGGGGGGCTAAGCTGGCACTACACCAAAGGGTCCTGCATGATAACAACTTAGCCCTCCCAAGATGAGAGGTCTATATTGAACATAGATGACCACAAGGCGAGTAAGGAGCACTGGTGGGATTCAAACCCCTCCCAAGTAGAGTCACCAGTTTGTTAACACAGACCAGCTGCCACTACACCAAAAGCTCGAACTGTCAATGAGGGCGTCATCGAAGAGGTCAACCAGAGACCACACGAGTCTGAAGGGAGGGGTTGAGGGTCCCACATGATAACAACTTAGTCCCCTGAGCCAAGAGGTCCGTATTGGACACAAATGACCATGAGGTGAGTAAGGAGCATCGATGGGAATCGAACCCCTCCCTAGCAGAGTCGCCAGTTTGTTAACATAGACTGGTTGCCACTACACCAAAAGCTTGAACTGTCAGTGAGCACGCCACCGAAGAGGTTAACCAAAGACCACACAGGTCCAAAGGGAGGCATTGAGGGTCCCATGTGATAACAGCTTAGCGCCCCCAAGCTGAGAGGTCTATATTGGAAATAGACGACCACAAGGCGAGTAAGGAGCACCGGCGGGAATTGAATCCCTCCCTAGCAGAGTCACCAATTTGTTAACACAGACCGGCTACCACTACACCAAAAGCTCAAACTGTCAGTGAGGGCACCACTGGAGAGGTTTACTAGAGACCACATGGGTCTTAAGGGAGGGGTTGAGGGTCCCGCGTGATAACAATTAGCACTAAGGCTATTCATTCTATAGCATCCTCTAAGGTGAAGGATATGTTTTTTAAAATTGGACATGGAAAATGGTTATGATAGAGACAAATGGTCCATCTTGCAAAATGTTCTCTTGGCCTTTGGCTTGGATAGTGAGTGGGTCAACTAGGTCATGAGTTGTGTAATGTCTTCTTCCTTTGTGTTTCTTATCAATGGTGAGCCATCAAAGTTATTTCGAGCCTCAAGAGGTCTTCACCAAGGGGACCCTTTGTCTCCTTATTTTTTTATTATTATGGCTAAGGCTTTTGGAAGATTTATGAAATCTTGAGTTAGAAAATAAGTGATTTAGGTTTGGAGTTGGGGTAGCAGTTTTCTTTTGCACTTTCACCTACAATTTGTTAATGATGTTTCTTTGATGGGAATGGAAAGAATAAATGAAGGAATACATATAAGAACTTTTGACATCTATTTACATGTGTCTAGTCAAAGGATGAATGGGGATAAGTCTTCAATTTTTTTCTTCAATACTCCTTGATTAATTCATAGTAGAATTGCTCAGACTCTTTGATTTTAGATTGGTTCACTCCCTCTTGTGTATCTTAGGATCCCCCTTTCCATAGGCTAGTAGCTTAAAGTTTTTTGGCAGGAGGTTCTAGATATATTTCATAAGAGTGTAACTAATTGGACTCATAGATGACTTTCATCTATTAGGCATGTCATCCTTTTGAGATATTTTGTCTAGGATCTTCCTCTTTATAGGTGCTTTGTGTAGGTTACTCCTATTAGTTTTGTTAAGGATTTTGATTCACTTTCCCACCAATTTCTCTAGGCTATAAATTTTATCTCTTCAAATTGGAGCTTGGTAAAGTGGGAGTCTATTTATAGGCTAAAAAAAGAAGGTGGCCTTGAGCTCAGGTTGATGAGTGTGAATGGTCAAGTTTTAGCCACTAAGTTATATAGGTGATGGTGAACTTGTCAGTATTAGGTTTGGGCCAGAATCCACACATATAAGTATCTTTGAGGGGTGAATTCCTCTCATGTGCCTCAATATGGTCTTCTTGGGAAGGGGCCTATGGTTTGGGATACTCTCAAGAGGGGTGAAGCTAATCAATGAGGGGAATTATTAGATTTTCAACAAGGGATGTGAGGCCCTCTTTTGGCATGATTCTTGGGATGGGTTCCCCCTACCATATCAACATATCCCCACTTACAAACCCTCTATGATAGTAAGTTAGTAGCTAGATGGTGTAAAGTTGAAGATTTTAAAAATGTTCAAGTTTTGGGCTAGGTCGAGGTGTCTCATTGTAAAGAGCAATAGGAGTGGCCATCGGGGGGCACTTAGGAAGAGCGACATGAGTTGTCTATGATTTTGGATGGTAGTATGTGTAATTAACTTAAGGGGAGAGATATTTTGGTTTGTGGACCTAACCCAAAGGGTAAATTCTTGGTTTCCTTGGGATACTTGGATTTGGATATATAGTTGCATGAGAAGAACAATATTTTGTGGTGGGAGAAGGTTTGGAATAAGTTTTCTTGGCCCAAATGTATTTTTTTCTTATGGCTTCTGGTCCAAAATAGGTACCTTACTTGGGAAAATTTACACAAGAGAGGCATCCAAGGTCCTTCTATTTGTGTTCTTCATTCCAATAGTGAGGACCTTGCTTCACATATATTCTTTCAATGCCCTTACTATAAAGAGATTTGGCACCTCTAGTTTGTGGTGTTCAATCATGCTTATGTCCATGCCACTTCCTTGGTGGAATTCTAGGAAAGTATAGGTAGACCTCTAGCTAAGACTACTTTTCATCAAATTACTTTGATCATCTGGCCTACATTTATATTACCTAGAATCTTTGGTTAGAACAAAATTGAAGGATATTCTGGGTATGTACAAGATCATCATGGAAAAAATAGGCCCTTAAGTGGCAAAAAATTCAGAAAAATCAGAGTTAGGTAAATTAACTTAAAAATTTGAATAAGTTATCTATATTATTTCAAAAATATGTAAGAATAGAATCTATAGAAAATTAAATTTAGTTTCTAAACTACTAGGTTTATTTTTTATTTTTTTATACCTATTTGGTGAAAATTTAAAATTTCAATGTAGTAGTACTTAAATTTCAAGGAAAAAATAAGAAGTAGGTGTCTGTCTGACCACCCTAACCACAATAAAATGATAATTATTTTTTATAATATTTTAGACATAAGTATAGGACTCATGTTTAGATGTGATGCATATTGTTATATAATTTTTTTCCAAGTAAATAATTAATTATGAATTTTTTATTAAAGCTTTTAAAAAATATAAAAACTTGTATGTCTGACCACCTTAACTTGGTCAAAACTTTATGAAATTTATTTTTTATTTTCTTAATCCTATAGTATGTGAAGCATAGAATGTGATGCATGTTTTGGATTCCAAAAATGTGATACCATTTGAAAGCTATAGATGTTTTTCAATTAGCCTATCAATCAAGACTTTAGTCATAATTCAAGTAGAAAATGAATAATAATTATTAATTAAATTCAAAGTAAAGAATAATTTATATTGGTAGAAAGTTGAGAATCTCCTTTAAAAACAATTTTCATTTCATCAATTTTGGGTAGAAAAAAAGTTGTCAGCCACATACCTTAAAAATAGCCATCATATCGCCACTTTTTGGCCCATCATGATCCTGCACATACCCTTCTAGGGTTTTAATTTTGTGATGCTTCCTTTATGGGAAAATATTTTGTGTAGGATACAAGAGATCATTTTAGCTAAATATGACCTATCAGTTGTTGCATGGATCCTGGTGATGCTTCTTTTGTTAGAAATTTTAATTTGAAGGATGGTTGGTCTTGGTACTTTGATTGTCAAGGTCCTTTATAGGTCAAGAGGAGGATTCAACAGGAGGGTCAGTGGCTTCCTTCTCCTTATGGGACTCTAAGGATTAATATAGATGACTGCTCTAGGGGGAATCTTAGTCATGCAAAGATTTGTTGTATAGGTAGATATAGTAATGGGGATGTGTTGTTCTTCTTCTCTATTTAGAAGGGGCAACATTCTAACAACCTTATCGAGACGATTGTGATTCTTCATGTTGTTAAAGGAGGTTGCTCTCTTGGATGAAGGGGGATTATTTATGAATCTAATTCAAAGATCCTAGTACATATGCTAAATGAGAAGTGATTGGATTGTGTTAATTGGCACCTAAACATTGTGGCTAAGCAAATATTGAACCTATGTGGTGTTTTGGATTGTATTTCCTTTTCTCATATTTCTAGAGAGTGGAATAGAGTGACCGTTTTTTTAGAAAAGTGGGCCTCTAAGCATTTAGAGATATGGGATGCAGGGAATCTGAGTATTCTTTGACCATGAAAAAGTTAATCATGGAGGATAAAAATATGTAGTTGGTTTCTCTATTGGGTTCCTTTAGGATCTTTTTTTATGTTGGTTGGTTATCTTTGTTAGGCCTATGTCCTTGGGACTTCTAAGGGTTCTTTGATTTAATAAATTTTTACCTCTTTTTTAAAATAATGTTATATATAACATATTAAAGAATATAACTCGTAGCCATTGTAGTCTAGAAAAATGTATCCCTTTAACATTTTCACATTTAATTTGGAATTAATGTTAATTTGAACATAATTATGCCTTAATTTAGTATTATAATATGTATTTTGCATATTGACATGAAGTTTAGGGCCCTTCAATTACAATGAACTTAATAATGCCTTAATTTAGTATTGTAAAATTTATTTATTTACACTTTCACACTTATTTAGGCCTCCTCTGATTAATTGAGCTTAATTTCCCCTAATTAGCCCCTTAATTCATTTTCCAAGCCCATTTGATTGCATTTTCTTAAGAGGAAACCTCACATTCACTAATTCCTTAAAAAAACACTTCTCATTGAGCAATGTCTGTCCTAGGGTTAGGGACCTAGGATCCATTTGCCCATGGGAAAATGGGTCCTCACTTAGACCTAGGACCTAAATTTAAATTATTTTTTGGGTGGAATTTTAGTGTTTCTAAATTGATATTTAGATGTCAGCTTGTGAGATTTGAATTTTAGGAAATTAGGGTTACATACCTGCGTGATCCCATAATAGTGGTTTACAATTTTTGGCCAAACTAGACACTGAAATTATTATTTTTAACTAAATCTTCACATTCGGGCACATATAGCGGCTAAACTGTGAGGAATTTGAAGATGGTGAAAAATAGAGTCTCATCAAATTTTGTCTATAGATTCTAAAAATATTTTTTTCAAAATTTTTGGAATTAAATTGCACTTCTTTTTCCATCTCCCACGAAAATTGATTTTATTTTAGAAAACAACATTTTTAAAAAGTGACGCACACTGTATAACACATAACTTTTTTTCCATGAAGGATAAAATTCTAACTCTTTCAAATTTATATTTGTAACTCTGATATCTAGTGCTTCTACTTGGTTAGATAGTTTTTTATTGAATATTTTTTCTTTAATCAAGTTTCAAAGTCGAACGAATTACAATTCAGACACAACGCGACCGTATAACACAAATTTTTTTGTATATGTCAAAATTTTTTATTTTTTATTTTTTTGGATCAAGGACTTCAATATTTGATGCACTCATATTTTTTATTTTTTATTTTTAATAATCTTCTATTTTTCCACATGTGAAGAACAAATAAATTCATATTCGATGAAAAACCTATGTTGAATAAAACTTAAAAAATAAATACATAACAAAGCCAAAACATATTAAAATTATATTCATTGGATAGATTGTTCTAAGGAATACCATAATAATTTGAAATAAATTTTAAATGAATTCATTTGATCACCAAAAAGCTAAATCAAAAGTGATTTTTTATCAGCTTTTTAATAGGTGTAAAGAAGACGCATTTATAGGTATGGTTTAAAACTAGCAAGGTTCTATCCAAGGGGTTTGATCTAAGGTGATTTGATCAAACACTGTTCAATTGGAATCCTTAAAATGGAACTTTGAAAGGCTTAAATCATTATATTTTCTAAAAATATGTGATTTCAGCTAAAATCCGTTCCTCTCAGGAATTGTAAACCACTACTATAATAGCACCCACCTATAAATATAAGGTTATTTCACTATGTTTCACATAGAAAATCAAAGAGTTTTCATGCAAGTTTTCAAGATCTAAGAGAAAAATTTCAAGAGTAATTCAAGAGAAATTCAAAGCATTCAAGAGAAAATTTATTGAAGATTTATTTTAGTAATCAAGATCCAATTGTCATGTCAAAGTCTTCTTGCATCATGCATGTTTTTGGAGCTAATATAATGATGTATGTTTCATGATCCATTCAAGCATTCAAGAAATTATTTCAAATCAAGATTCAAGGTTTAAGATCCACATCCATTGAATCTATTTCATGTAAGTTATAGTGTTGATCATCAAATCTTGCTCCTCTCTAATAGTCTTATGGGAAATTCAGTGAGTGGGGAACAAATTGCATCTCACTAAATACCTCTAGGGTTTTAATAGAAAACTGACTCTTCTTTTGGGTTTTGAGATAAGGGAGAAAGAAAAAAATGAAAAATATAAAACATGAAAGGTGATAAACCAAAGCTTTTATAGTATTTCAAACTCAAAAATATTCCTATGATTGATATAGAAGATAGAGAATTCTATGACCCTTCATTGTTGGAAAGAGAATGAACAACAAAGGCTAACTTCAAGAATAATGCAGACTTTCAAATCTTTCAATAGGTACTGTTTAGTAAGGTTCAATCAATCATAAAAAGTCCTTAGGGCAGAGAATGATATTTCAAAAAATTATAGGAACTCTATTTCCCAATACAACATAGCACAAAAAAGATAACAAATTTAAGGATAACGGAAAGGTCCACTGATATAGTCTAATTTGTCCAAAATTATATTCCTCATTACATATAAATTCTCTATTTAAGCTATCAGAATATAGCTTACAAGACACACTGTTTCATTCATAACAAAAATAAAAAGAAAAAACACTTGAAAAAGGCCATACATGCACAGTATCAAACTTTCCCTTAATAGTTCATGCCTTTAATTAAAAATGAAACTTTGAAACAAAGGTCAGATGCCAATCTAACAATAGTTTAAACCTTAATAGATATAATTTTCTAGAATAAAGTAGTTCTATAACTTTCTTTCTAAAATATAGTTCACAGACCCTAAGAAAATTTAAAAGAAATGTCGTTTCTCTTTTGGAGAAAATAAATTTATCTTAGAAAAATTCCTTCTCTGAAAAAATCCTCTTTTTAAGAATTTCTCTTTTTTTAGAATCTCTTTTTCAGATGCTGAAGACCTCCTTTTATAATTAATACAAAAGAGAAAAACACCACCTTGCCCAGAAGTAAATACCGCCAGATGTAGCCACTTGATAGATTACAATATGATTTGTAAGCCCTTGGTTAGGTCTCAAAATATTTTTGCATTAACTCTCAGCTATTTCATTAATGTCCTCCAAATATTTTGAAGATAGAGAGCAATATCAAACCCAATCTTGAAAGGAAATATTTCAACAATAAATTCTTCTAACTCAATCACATCGCTTTGTAGTACTAACAAGAAGCTCCCATCTTTAGACAAGCAAAGGGAAAGAGAAAGTTTCTCCCTGATCTTTTTAAAAGATAAAGTCGTCCTTTGATATTTTGAGGTGACACATCACTCGGTCAAAAAATTTATGCTTTACGAAATATAGTTCACAACAAATTCCTACCACCCTTACATGTGTCTAAGGTGCTCATCTGAAAAAAAACTAAGGAAAAATGTGCAGCCAACCCATGGCACATTTCCTGTTTTCCTTACCAACCTTACCTTAAAATTTGTTTTTCCTTTTGCAAGAATAAAAATTGAAAGAAAATTTTGGAAGGTGGGTAATAATAAAACTCTTTCATAGTTTTGGTGAATCACAAGGAGCTTTTCTCGCAGAGGTATGAACCCAACTCTCTAGAAATTCCTAAAGTTTGAAAAAGGAGGAACATTGGACTTTCCATTCTTCTTCAATGGGAAAAGATGTATTATAGATGAGCCTATAGGAATTTTCAAGCTTAAAGACTTCTTTAAAAGATATGACTCCCCATCTTGCGGTAACCACTCCAAGGTAATGATAAAGGTGAGAAACAAAAAAAAACTCATGTTCAACCTCATCAGCTATATGCACTATGCTTGAATTTGGAAGTTTAGTCACAGTTTGGCCTTTATATTTAATGGTCGGGTATGTGTAGGATCATGATGGGTATGTGGCTGATGACCTTTTATTTACCCAAAATTGATGAAACAAAAAGGGTTTTTAAAGGAGATTCTCAACTTTCCACCAATATAAATTATGCTTTACTTTGAATTTAATAAGTAATTATTTTTCATTTTCTATTAAAATTATGACTAATGTCCTGATTGATAGGCTGATTGAAAAACATCTATAGCTTTGAAACAGTATCATATTTTTTGAATCCAAAACATCCATCACATTCTATGCTTCACATACTATACGATTAAAAAAATTAATTGAATTTCATGAAGTTTTGACCAAGTTAAGGTGGCCAAACATACGAGTTTTTATATTTTCTAAAATTTGTAATAAAAAAATTCATACTTAATTATTTACTTGGAAAAAAATTACAAAAAAATATGCATCACATCGGGACATGAGTCCTCTAATTATATGTAAAATATTATAAAAAAATATTATCATTTTATTGTGGTTGGGGTGGTCAGACAGACACCTACTTATTTTTTCCCTAAAATTTGAGTACTATTGCATTGAAATTTCAAATTTTCACCAAATAGATTTTTTCTCTTTTTAAAAAAACCTAGTAGTTTAGAAACTACATTCAATTTTCTATAGATTCTATTCTTACTTATTTTTTAAATAATATAGGTAACTTATTCAAAATTTTACGTCAAGTTTCCTAACTCTGATTTTTTTTAATTTTTTGCCACTTAAGGGCCTGTTTTTTCCATGATGATCCTACACATGCCCGACCTTGATAATTTGATCCACAATATGCACAGTTCCTTTTGGGGAAAAGAAGGGGGGCAATCCGTAGTTTATCAAGACATTAAAATCCTTTCTAGTTTCCTCAACTTTCTGTGCTAATACCAACTGGAAATATTTACATTTATTAGCATTCTTCTGTGAATTGATGATTTCACTGGCTTTGATGTAGGTGGTTCTTTTTTCAGCAATTCTGACATCCCTCAAAACTTTGTTGGAAGCCACACAAAGTCTGGAAATGAAACTTTGTGACTTCGTCACTCGAGAGTTATATTTTTGTAAAACATGATCAGTCGTCGAGCCTATTTTCTTGTTTTTCTCTTGGACCTCCTTCAAAAATTGAAAACCAAGTCTAAGAATGAGGACTGTAGCTGCAATACGCTCCCAATGCAAAGATACTATTCATTTAAGCAGCGGGAGGGACCTAGTTTCTCAAGCTATAGTCAACTCCTAATTGAACTAAATCTCCTTTGCCTTTGGCATCTTGCTCTAGTTCCCCATTTTTCTTGAGAGTGTATACTAGTTCAGAGCTTACCTTTCATTTCTCTGAATCACAGGCCTGCCATGTGGACATGACTTCTTATTTTTCTAGCTTCAACTATTCTATTTCTGCTTGTGCCTTTTGACTAGCATAAAAAAAATGAGATCTAAAATCGCTCAAATATTTCTGCAAATTTTCTTGAGCACTTTTGTACATTGTGCTGACTTAATGTTGGCTAGAAATCTTAGCTTTTATTCTTTAAATTTTAGTAACTAAACCCGCTAGTTTTGTTCCTCCTTAAGCAATCTTGTGTCTTCTCCTTGCTTACTCTAGACTTGTATGATACGATCCAATTCAATGTCCTTAGCCTTAAGCTCTATCCATAATCTTCCTACTATTTCTCTTACATTTAGTAGCTCCACCTCTTGCTTCTTTAACTTTCTATCCAACTTTTCATAATTGGCATATACCACCCATTGGGTGGTCTTGGCTAAGACCACTTTGTCATGGGGACATGTTTCTATCAGATCTAGGCCCATTGTCTAGATGTCATAATCTTCTAAATGCATTTTCCCTTCTAGCTTAGCCACAAAAGGGTCATGGTACTGATCAAAAGAGAATTCCGCTATTCATTATAACAAGCCTCAATCTTTTTGGTAGTAGGTATCTCAACATTTTTTAAGAGGTGCTTCTTCTTAGCATTTTTTCAGACCCTTTTTGTCAAATTGAAATGATCTTGGAGGGTTTGAGGGACATCTATATTCTATGCTACAATAGGGGCGCTAGGAGGAAAACTAAAAAGAGTAACAAAAGGGGAGATTTCTAACATATGAGCATGGGGAGAGGCAAAGGGGAGCATTATCATGGAAAAGGGTGGAACACCCAACTGAGACTAGGTAGGGGTTTTGCTGGTGGAGGTAGACAAAGACATTGGCATGTGGAAAGGTGTTTGCTTAGAAGCCATTGAATTAGGCATGGGGGTTAATAATAATTATTTGGCATTCTCTAAAGGGGCCCTTGATAGAGCGAACAAAGAATCAATAACAATAGAAATAGATGTTGCCTGTTTAAAGTGAAGGGTTTCTTTAAGAATTTCATTTTGGTCAAGGAAAGGGGTATTTAGGATTACTAAATCTGAGTTTTTGGATGGTGGATTCCCTCTTAAAAGAGGAGGAAAGGGAGCAACCAAAGAGGTAGAAAAGGGAAAAGGAGTAAAACTTACTTGACCCATGGTGGTCAGAAAAACCTGGAGAGTGGACTCCACTTCTTCTTCTCCTCGGGTCATTGCTTTGGTCGAACCTAGGTCTTCCAGATTCCTTCTTTTTCCTTGACCAGAGTCAACATTCTCCATCCTCTTGACCATAGATCCCTTTGAAAATTGATCCTCAGCGACTGCAATAGATGATGGTTCTTGTGGGCTGTCAATATTTCTTTCCTTTACTTTGGGAACTTGAGGTGGATGGGGCCTGTGGTTTTTTCTACCTTGAATCCTTTCAATAACTTGACTCTTGTGATCTATGGATCTTCTATGGAACTTTCTCCTCCTGGATTTCATTGCTGGTTTCCAGATTGTTGTTGCTAGAACTGGCTTCCTTATCAATAAGATACTTAAATTCTTCATCTTGTGGGAATTGTTTAACAAGGGATTTCAAACAATGCAACTATTGTCAGAATCTCCAAAAATATTCCTTTTCCTTTCCGACCATCCCCACTTCTTTAGCTGGATGTTGAGGGATTTACTCATTAGAAGCTTCCTATCATACTAGACCTTAGGAGTATGAAAACTCAATCATTTTGGTTGCTTGAAGGGGATGTTTTTTAAGTCAATATATATTTGTGCACCTTCTTGAGTCACATTCTTCCTTCTTTTGAATTATTCCCACTCCTCATGTTTTGCACTATAAATTCCTCTCAAATTATAGTCCCATTTTTCATGGATGAGGACTAAACCCAAAATTGCCAACAAATACTTGAGTTCTCCTTCACAAAATTACTTGATGAGTGATACCTAGTTGTTAGTGATATTGAGAGCAAGTAGATACAACTTTGTTTTGTTCCTTCCTGCACCATAGATCCTATCAACAATGGTCAACTGGTGGCATGCTTCTAGTGTGAAAACTCGGTCTATTACAAATCTATGGAGTTGAAAAGACTTGTCGAGGAAACCATGAAACCTAGTGAATGTGAAATATACACCTAGGAAGTAATCCACTATATTTTGTGAAATCCTTATCCATTGTAAAAAATTTGGAGAAAAAAGTCCAATAGGGCAAAGCAATAACTCTTGGAGTATGTGCCTCAAAAAGAAATCTGCAACCCATAATAATCCCTTATTTTTGAAAGTAGAGGGGTCCATACCAAAACTAGTTGAAGATAGTTCCTGTCATCTAGCCTAGATACTGACACATTTCCCCGAAAATAATCAAAAATTTGATACAAAATTAAATGAGCCAAGAAGGAAGGGTACCTAAATTTAGAATCAGTCTCATAATTTTTTAGTTGGTACATGTTCCTAGCTATTAACTTTGGAAAATAATAATGCTTCTGGGTTCTTTCTCATTTTTGCTCAAAGACCATGCCAAACTAGAAAGGAAAGACTTGGGTATCATTATTGAGGCCAAATACCCAAGCCAACATTGAAAACACCACCTGAGTGTCTCTTTTGAAAACATCATACGATAGAGGGAGAGGAACATGCCCCCTGTCTGGCCGCTCCCTCATTTCTTCTTCATAATATTTGTTCTTTTGGCCCTTTCTTCCCCAATCAGATCCATCTTTTCTTTGTTGAAGGACTCTAAATCCAAAACTATGGGAATACACACCATCTCCCATATGGCTTAAGCCAATACAATAACTTGAATCTTGCCACTTGAGATGATCCTTGTTATTTCATCAAATCTCTTCGCACATACATTGACCAATTCAAGGAATGGATGTATGGTGGGAAACATGAACTATGGCAAGCCACAATCCCACAACTGAAATGCAAAGCTTTTAGGAGTGCCATTCTTTCCCTTCCTTTGAAAAATTCCTTCTAAAAGGTTTTTAGGATTGATAAACAACTTAGGATCAAAAACATGATCAATGATGTCTTGGACTGCTTCTCTCTTCATAGGATTATCTATAGGTACCCTTTTGTAATACTCTAAAGGTCATTCTTCTACAACTGGAGCATTAGAAAAATATTTTTTCCCAAAAATATTAGCATATCCAAGTCACTGGTTCGAAACTGTGGCCTGTTTCCTAGAGGTTGAAGGTTTTGGCATGATTGTATCAAGAGTTGCAGAGGACTTTCAGGGGTAATGGTAAAGAAAAAATTTATGGAAAAGAAAGCATACCTTGAGAGTAATTAATTCTTTTTCCATTACATGCACTTGAGGCTTATGCTACTGCCATTGAGCTTATTAAATGATGCTATCGGGACAATACATGTGGGCTAAAAATTTGTATCTCTCAGGAATGCCAAAAATATTGTGAGGATGGAATTAGCACATTCCTTTCACTGCCTCTTGATCAAAAGAAATATTGCCTCAAGAAATACACTTCCTGTCATACTAAGCATGCTAAAATGACACAAAGTACCCTTGAAAAATGCAGCCATTAATTTTCCAGAGATCTTTCTTTTCTCTAGTGCTAACCCTATCTTTTCTTATAAATGGGATAGTTGGCACTAATGACATCGATAAACACATGCCAATAATCAACATACTAGAACATTTACTCCCAACGTCCCAATTTATTTCTCAAGACATTCCTCAAGATAATCTGTATGATTTATCTACTTGAGTCCATTTTGACCCCACTTTCTACTTATTGGTCTTTCTATATATAGTCATACCACCTTTCACAACATTCATTCAAACACAATTTTTTTTAATTTAGTTGGCTCTCTGTCTTATTTCTTTCCATTCTGTAAGTATTTTCCACTTCACCAGGATGTCTGCTGGCTTGGGAACCCCTATTCAGCTCCTTCCACGGAGGCCGCAATATAGCTTTATAGGAGAAATCACCAACAATCGAATCAAGAGGTTGGTCAAAAAATGTGACCCACTTATCATGACTATGTTCAAATGGGTGATGGGCATTGCTTTATTTTCGATGAGAACCAACTTCATAACAACTGCAATGTGCTTTCTCACTTTGTGGCCTCACTGCTAGACTTGGGTGTGGCCAAACCAATGATAATTGAGCTATGCCGAGAGATATTTGAAACTTCACTAAAGGAAGGGCTCAAAGAAATAGTACAAGTAACTACCCCTAGTGTTGTCATCCCAAGTGTGATGGACCTTCAGAGGCATGTGGACTTTGGCATAGACGTGCCTTGGCTACCCTTCCTATAAGATTTCTATATAATGGATGTGGTGACAGATCGACATTCTTCTCAAGTATTAGTCATCTTCTTGCTTCATGAGTACAGTGTGGAATTGGTTATAGGACTAGCTTGGAGGAAACACTTCAATTTCTTGGTGTAGAGTAGCAATGAATAGGCCTTGAGCCTATGTCCATGTCCACCTCACTCTTTGTTACTCCTTTCCTATTACATATTTTACTTGTAAACCCCTTCTGGGCTTGCTTAAGAAAGCTTCATGTTTGAATATGGTTTTGGGCTTGCATGTATGTAGAGCTTTTGACATAATATAAACTACTTATTTCCTAGTGTCCTAGGTTTTATTCAAAACTTGAAATAATTACAAGATATGCAATTTTAATGGAATTTTTTTAGATAAATACCATTTACCAATATACCTAAGGCATTTCCTTCCAAATCTTTAAGTTCATATGCATTCTTTTCTTTACATGCACTAATTTGAAAATGCCCTTCCATAATGCTTCAAACTTCGTATGTTGTCCTAGTTTTGTAGTACACTCATCATACTTTAACACTAAGCTCCCTTCCTTGAACTCTAGACTAGAGGTCTTTTTGTCAAACCATTGCTTGACCATTTGCTGATGGTTGACCATGGCACCATGGTCCTTCTCTCTATCTTCTAGTTTCAGGAGTTCTACTAATCGCACCTCCATTGTGCCATTTTCTTCAACTTCAAGTGTTTTTAGCATTTTTAATGTAGGGATCTCTATGTAGGGTGAAGTTTTTAGGATATGCTTGGGGGTAATTTGGTCTACCCACAAAGCTACTCATAGATGCTTGTGCTAGTCCTTTTTCCATTCTGATCCAATGTATTTAATTAACCTAATTAGGTTTTTGTTGGTGGACTTTTCTAACCCATTTCCTTGTGGATAATAATTTGATGATTTTTTAAGAAAAAATCCATGTTGGATAGTAAAATTTGACATTTTGGACCTGACGAATGCTCTGGTGTTGTCGGATATGTTGGTTTTGGGAGGCCCAAACCTTGTTACTAGTTCTTAGAGAAAGCTAACTATTTCTCCTTATGTTGCATTTTTTAGGGCCACAACTTCTACCCACCTTGTGAAGTAATCGGTTGTTGTGAGGATCCACTTGTGTCCAACACTGGACATAGGATTTTTCATACCAATGAAATCTAAACCCCACTAGGCAAAGGGTTCTTCCGTCACAATTGGGATAAGGGATTGAGTGGCATTCCTTCTTTTTCCAACAAAATATTGGCACTGAGTAAACTTTTGTACTAAATGATGTGCCTCGATGAACATAAAGGGTTAGTAATAACCTGCCCTGATTATTTTCAAAGTAGTGGTTTTTGTAGAAAAATGTCCACCCTTAGGACTATGGTGAAATTTATTAAGAACTTTCTGTACCTGTAGAGTGTCAAGGCACTAGAGTAGCATACCATCATACTTTATTTTAAAAAGTATATCTTCTACTAATATATACCTCACGCTTTGTAGCAGATAGTACCTCCTTTTATTAGTTTGTAAACTAGTTGGGTAATACCCCTTTTTCATGTGCAATGTTCAATTAGTAACCCAATATTCATCTGATTCAAATTGATTTGAGTAAACTTGACCAGTTTCCTTCTAACTTGTGAAACTTGTTTTCTGTGCCATATATTCACACAGACCCCTTCCTTGGACTAGCTTAGTTGGTCTGATGTTGACATCATATTCTAGAATCTTGGTAATCTAGTTTGCTCCTTTTTCAATGATTTTCACCTTTGTTATATACTCTCAGACACTAAGATGTGCTATGAGAATATTGTTTTTATTGGTTGACACTAAGAGTCAAAATTTCTTCAAACTTTTCACTATAGAAAAGGCTTGTTTTTCCAAAAAATTGTACCTCATCTCATATCCTTTCAAAGTCCTAGAATAGAACACAATAGGATATTCTCCTTCATTTTGATCCCCTTTTCAAGTAACTACTAAAGCTATGCTATCTTGACCACTATACACATAGAGTAAGAAATCCTTGGAAAAATCAAAGTTGTCCAAAATAGGAGTAGTGAAAATTGCCATCTTTATTTGCTCAAAGGCTTCTTTCCCCTCTAGGGTCTATTTGAAGGGTAGATTCTTTTTAAGAATTAGTGAAATGGGCCTTACAATACTAGTGAAGTCAAAAATGAATTTGTTGATGAAATTAATGTTGCCGAGGAATGACTGGAGTCCCTTTTGGTTTACTGGTAGAGGTAATTCCATTATGGACCTAACCCTCTTAGGATCTATTGCTATTCCCTCTTTAGAGACTATAAATCCAAGTAGCTTACCTTGAGGTACTCCAATAACATATTTCTTGGGATTCAGAGAAATCCCAAATTGTTGACACTTCTGAAAAGTCTTTTCTAGATCATCAAAGTGATCTTTGCTTGATTTCAAAAATACGGTCAAGTCATCTAGATATATAAGAATGATTTGATTAATTAAACCCTTGAAGGTGATATGCATTGCTTGCTTAAAAGTTGCACCAACATTTGACAAGACAAATTGTATTTTAGCATATGCATATGTCCCCCACTTAGTGGTAAATATTGTTTTATGTTGGTTGCTCTCCTTCACATATACCTAGTTATACTCTGAAAAACTGTCAAGTAGTGAAAACATCTTGGACCCAGCTACTATCTATAAAATTTGGTCCATTGAAGGAAAAGGGTAATGATCTTTAAGCGATGCTTTATTTAGATCTCAAAAATCAACGTAGAGTTTGATGTCACCATTTTTCTTTTGGACAGGCACCAAATTTGATACACAGGTGGAATGTTTGATCGAATATATTATCTTGGACTCGATCAATTTGGTAAGCTCTTGCACCATTAGTTCCTCAATCTTTGGATTGATAGGCATCTGCTTCTATCAGATGGCTTTAGATCCATCCTCCAAGTCAATGGTATGTTGGATTATACCCGAGTCATAACTGAAGGAACACAAAGATCTCTATAAGTTAAAACACCTGTTATAGGGAGATGCAAAGAGAAACAACACAACAAAAAAATAGCTCAATATTGCTAATGTAAAAGAATTAATTTACAAAAGAAAAGATTACAACCTTATATAGGTAAAAAACCTAAATAGGAAAACCCTAGGCTTGCACATTAATAATTAATAAAATAATTAATTATTATGCACCTAAAGTTAGCTTAAGTGAAAAAGAGATAAAAGGTAAATTAATTAACCAAATAATGTTTAATTAATCAAGTAAATAACCAATTACTCTAAACCCCCCCTTAAGCTAGACTTAGGGAGAAGCAAAAACCTAGAAGAAGCTACTGAAAGCAAAGAACAATGGGTCCCGACAACAAGGCCAGATTAGGTACCCAAGTATAAGGAAATATCTATGAAATGAAGAAAAAGGAGAAAACCCAATGGGAAAAAAAAAATCCTCTCCAAAAAGAGATAGAAGAACATGTAGAAAGAAACATGAAGGAAAGAAGGCCTCATAAAGACCCCCCAAGGACAACTTCCTTCACCCCAAGCATAGAGCGCAACTGAAGATAGTGCGGTGAGGCAAAAGGGTTCATGAAGATGTCTGTAACCTACTTGGAAATGGGAATATACTCCAAGATGAGAGAACCATCCTGAATCAACTGTCTAATGAAATGCATATGAAGCTCAATGTGCTTCATCTACTAATGCTCCAACGGGTTGCAAGAAATGTGTATAGCACTCTAATTGTCACACCAAAGAATAGTGGGACCATCAGGAGGAAAACAAAACTCAGTCATCAACTGTTAAAGCCATAAAATCTCCTAACTAGTGAGCATGTAGCTCGATACTCAGCCTCTGTAGATGATAATGCATGAGAAGTCTACTTCTTGCAAGACCATGTGATAGGACCATAGCAAAGATAGAAAACAAAGTCAAAAGTAGACTTCTAATCATTGACATCACCAGCCCAATCTGAGTCAGTGTAGCCAACAATGTGAGGATCCCCTAATGTGTAGTGAATGCCATAAGATAGGGTGCCCTGAATGTACCTCAAAACATGTTTGGCAGCTTGCCAGTAACTCTCATGAGGATCATGGGAGAATTGAGAGACAAGGCCAACCATAAAGGAAAGATCAAGATAAGTATGAGTCAGGTACAACAAACTGCCAACCAAATGTTGGTAAAGTGTAGAATCTATGGAAAGAGTGGGGCAAGTAGGAGTCAAAACAACCCCTGACTGAAAAGGTTTGGGGGCAGGCTTTCAATCAAGCATGTCAAAGTGCTGAAGCATATCAAGAGCATACTTCTGCTAGTAAATGGAGATCCCATCAGAAGATTGAATCACCTAAAGACCAAGAAAATAGTGTAGAAGACTAAGATCTATCATCTCATACTACTCCATCAAAGTTCACTGAGCATGTTGAATCATAGCTCAGATGATCTACTTATGATGAGATCATCAACATATAGTACAAGAATCAAGATCTCACCCTCAAGATTCTGAATATAGACAATAGGATCAGAATGATAATGTGTGAAACCAGTGGAGAGCAAAAAAAGTCCATCTTCTCATACCAAGCCCGAGGGGCCTATTTGAGACCATATAATGAACACCAAAGTCTGAAAACCAAAGAGGCATCTTGAACAAATCCCTGAGGCTGCTCCATATAGATCTCCTCCTATAGGTCACCATGCAAGAACACACTCTTCACATCCATCTGATAAATGGACTAGACCCTAGAAGCTACAAGTGATAGTACAAAGTGAATAGGATTCATCTTGGTGACATGGGAAAATGTCCCAGAGTAATCAATACCCTCAACCTACAAAAAACCCTTCGCAACAAGACGTGCTTTGTACTTATCAATAGAACCATCAGCAACATACTTGGTGTGATACAACTATCTACACTGAACCATCTTTCTGGCCTTAGGAAGAGGACAGAGATCCCAAGTAATATTCCTCATCAAAGAAGAATACTCCTCCTCCATAGCACTATCCCACTTAGGGTGACTTGTTGCCTTTGAAAACTTTTGAGGATCCTCTGAAAGAGCATGACTCAAAAGACTAGAACCCACAATATAAGAATGGGTGCGACGGGTGTCTAAAGGATCACCTGCCATAGATCCTACTGCCTCAATAGTAAAGCGAGCCCATTTGGGCATCTGAGGTGGAGCAAGAGAGGAGGAGATGGGGGATCATCAACATCCTCATCAGAATCATCCTCAACATAATCCGGAAGAGTTGTAGTGTGAGAAGTAGGTAGTGAAGTAGACACTGGAGACAAGGTATCCACTGTGGGAAGGCACTCATCAAACTAGGCATCCCGTCGAAATAGGACCTCTCTAGAATCAAAATCAAACAACCTGTATGCCTTAACATCCGCATAGTAGCTGACAAAAGGGAGGGGTCAACTCTTCCACTCCATGGCTCTCCTCTGAGCATTAGGAATAAATGCCCATGCCTCATGACAAAATACTCAAAATGATGAAACATTAGGCTTGTCATGAGACCAAGCCTCCTCCGGAGTCATATGTTGAATCACCTTGTGAGGCATTTGATTCTAAATATAGTTGGCACAATTAACTGCCTTAGCCCAAAAAGATAGATCCATGGACCTGGACTGAATCATACAATTCACCATCTCCTATAAAGTCTTTTTCTTTCTCTCAACGAAACCATTTTGCTATGGGGTGTAGGGAATAGTAAATTGGTGCTACTAACCATGCTCAATGAAAAAATATCTGAAAGCCTAATTCACATACTCCCCCCCATTATCTATACATATCCACTGAATAGAAAGGCTAGACTACTACTCTACAAATGTCATGAAGATTTGAAAGGGATCAAAGACATCAGACTTGTACTTAAGAAAGTACACCCATGTGTGTCTAGAGAAGTCATCAATGAATGTGAGTACATTCTTGGCCCCAGAAAAAGTAGTGGGAAATGACATGAGGTCACTATGAATCAACTCCAAGGGTGCCGAAGCACGAGTGGCTCGTCCCTTTGGAAAGGGATCCATGTGATGCTTGCCTAGCACACAACCATGACAAACACCATCTATGCAGGAAATCTGTGGAAGACCAAGAAAAAGTGCCTATGTAGTCGTCTACTGAAGATATCTATAATTGACATGGCCCAAACGCTCATGCTAAAGCTTACTCACAGAATTTGCATGTGCTATAAGAGATGAACTTGTACCCTTAGAAGGCTCAAATCCATCAAATCTGTAAAGATGAGATGTAGTATCAACATACCAAGTAGCCACAACCAAATTAGAGTCATGGAGGTCCCAAATAGCCACATGATGTGGTGAGAACTCAACTATCTTACCAGAGCCAGAATGGAAAATTTGATAAATGGATATGAGGTTCGTCGAGATGTCAGGAACAACCAAAACATCCTATAGAGTACCCCCATCCAAAGTGACAGAACCTAAACCCATGACTAAAAGCTGTGTAGAGTCATCCACTACAATCTGTGAAGTACCACAAGAGGCAAGAGAAGTGACCAACTGCTGAGTGTGAGTCATATGGTGAGAAGCACCAGAATCTAGGAGAGCATGACCTTTCCTTGTGGAAGGAGAAAATGATTGAGGTGAGGAGATGTGATGCTGCTGCAAGGCTTCCTTTAAAGCCTCTAATCATTTCAAACACCTAGAAAATGGATGTCCTTCCTTGCCACAAAGTTGCAAGTGTCTCCTTATGTCTTCTTATTCTTGGAGAAAGACTCACCAAACTTTGAAGATTTCCCCTGTTTCGGATTAAGTGGTGGTTTGGAATAAGACTTAGGAGGTGGTCTGGAGGAATGCTTACTGCCTGTAGAATCTTTCTTTGGCTTTAGTTTCTGCTTTTTTTTCTCCTTAGATGATTGAACAACCAATTATTTTTTCTTTGATCTTGAGAGCATATCAATCTGAGAAAGGTGTGACTACTCATGAGACAAACACTCACAAAACACATCAAAGGTAGGCATGGTAAAACAAGCACCCAATCCATCCATGGTGGAGTAGAATGAAGAAGCAAACATCTGAAATGGACCATGAAGCTTCGAAAGGATCAAGTAAATACACTATGCGTTTGACTTATTCTTGCCACAACCCTGTAAAATAGTGTGAATTATTTTGAACTTGGTCAAAAAATCCTCAATAGTGGGAAATGATTCAGGTAACAGTGAAGTCAGCTCTGCCTCAATCTATAATGCTCAGAACTCATTAATGGTCCCAAAAAGTGTCTCAAACTTCAACCAAATGGCTTGAGGAGTGAGAAAAGAATCAAGGTGAAATAGAATACTGTCTGAAACATGTAGGGATAGCAAACCCATAGCTTCATCCATCTTGTTCTTGTGCTAAAGAATCTCAAAAAGATGCTATAGCTGAGGCTGAACCTCATCTAGACAAGACCACAACCCTCATTACCTAAGAAGCCTCATCAAGCGAGACTTCTAGGTGTGATAGTTGTGTGATGTGAGTAACTCAACTAGGGAGTTTGCCATGAAACCCTGCACCTGTACCTATACCTGCTAGTGTTTTTTATTATTATGTGATCTTTTAGAATAGACAGAAGATACAGAAAGGTTTGATTATTTTGAGAGTTTTGGTGTTCTAATTTTATGAAATAAATGACAGAAAGTGAGAAAGAAACACCCCCCCACAAGAGATAAACCCAAACCCTAGTACAAAATGAGAAAGAGGAAGCAATGCATAAGAAAAAAAAGGTTCAAAAAAAAGTATCATGTACATGAAGAAAATTATGAAAAAAAATGATCACATATCTGAATAGAGCAGGCTAATAGATTTCCAATGCCTATTCATTTTTGAAAAACGGAGTCCGTTTGCACCTTTTATGGGTCCGAAAGTGCAGAAAGAAGACCCCTCTTTGACTGGAAAAAATATAGTTACATAGAAAATTTGGAAAAAATTACTAGTACCTTGACATCCATCATGGAAATAGCTTTCCAACGGTATCTTGTTTGAAAAAAATGGAGACCGTATAACGATTGTATACTTGATTTCATGAAGCCTCCTGAAAAAGCACAATTCTACCTCCTTTAAGCCCTGGGGGCTAAGCAAATAAGCTCCTGGTCTGTTGATTGACCAGGGGGCTGGTAGCAAGTCTAATGATTTGGAAGCTCAGTGAGCTAGGCGAGCCTGGCGAGTCGGGTGATGGCAGGAGCCCAGGTGGCAGTAGGCGCTCGGCGAGCTCAGGAGCTCGAGCGGTGAGCTTGGTGAGGGTGGAGGGCACCGGGGAAACCCATTGGTGGGCGGAAATGGCTTAACTAGGGGTGGAGGCTAGTGATGGCCCAACAAAGGGTGGAGGCAGCAATGGCCCAACAAGGGGTGGCGATGACACGTGGCCGAAGAACCAGCAGCGGCGGTGACGGAGTGGCAGGAAAAACACAGGGCACAACAGTCGACAGATGGCCAAAAAAATGTAGGGTGCTGGTGGCTGACAGATGGCTAAAAAAATGTAGGGCACCATGGATGAGAAGAGTACTGCTACCTGTAGTACCTGTAGTACTTGCAGGTTCTGCTATACCTTGCATACCGTGGGTGCAAACCCAAAAAAAATAAATAAAAAATTAAGAACCCCTTTGTATTTTTTTCACCTGGTTTTTTTTGAATCCAAGTTTCTAATGCCAAATCTCAAAATCAAGAACAGGGAGCTTCAGACCTTGGGCTCTGATACCATGAAGGAACACAAAGATCTTTGTAAGCTAAAACACCTGTTACAGGGAGATGCAAAGAAAAACAACACAACAAAAAATAGCTCAATATTGCCAATGTAAAAGAATTAATTTACAAAAGAAAATATTACAACCTTATATAGGTAAAAAACCTAAAAGGGAAAACCCTAGGCTTGCACATTAATAATTAATAAAATAATTAATTATTATGCACCGAAAGTTAGCTTAAGTGAAAAAGAGATAAAAGGTAACTTAATTAATTAACCAAATATTGTTTAATTAATCAAGTAAATAACCAATTACTCTAACAATAACCTCTTAGGTCATCATAAGTCCAGGCCATAACCCCATCATACTCATAGCACAAGTCCCTTAGTCTTTTTTTATCTTTAGTTAGAATCTCCTTTCTAAATTTCAACCTTCTTCCATCACCAACATCAAGCTCTTCATAATCCTTTTCATCCACCATGAACCTTCTTTTCCCTTTCCTTGCATATTCACAGTAAAAAAGGTTCACATATATTAATCCCCTTGGATGCTTGTTTCCTTATAGTTAGATGACCTTCCCTTTAGAGAATCCCATCCCTAAGGTCAGACCATCGAGAGACATTCCTCCCTTTTGTATGAAGGTAGCTATCTGGGTATCACTATCAAAAACCTACCAATTCTCTTAATTATCTAGAATAGAGGGTCAAATAATGACTTGAAAAACATTCTACTTAATTGAGTCATAAGTTAGTTCAAATTTTGACCCAACTGACACCATTCTATCGGCTCTACTATTTTGTGATAGGGGAATGACTTGTATGTTGAAAGTTTCAAAACCCTTGATCAAGTCCCATATTCGATGTTTGTATGACCTCATTCAACTATCATTGCTACTTTCTGGCTGCCAACCTAACTCACCACTCACTCTAAATCTCCAAAAGCTTGTAATCTCTTTATACCCATCCTCTGTGCAAGGTTTAGACCATGAATTAAAGCCTCATATTCAACGTCATTATTTGAGAATGAGAACATGAAATGATAAGCTTTGATCATCTCATATCCTATTGGAGAGAGGAAATGGACACCTAGACTAGTGCCAACCTCACACTTGGCACAACCAAAGAAAAGATTCCACAGACAATTATCCAACGTGTCATCAAAATCCTCTCCATCTTTGACTAGTTTTGGGAAAACTTGATTATCATCAAAAATTACATAGGTGTTGATCTTGGTTGCATGGAAGTTACTAAAGGGGTTAGACTCGATGAATTGGTAATGCAAGACCTCCTCTTTAGTGCTTCACTCACTTGTATCCTCTTCGTCTTCTAGCATTTCAACACAATACTTCTCCTGTTGAGATATAGTTGTATGTGCAGTTTGAAAGCATAGGAATGCATTATTTGCAATATGCTCAAGATGTAATAGCTCTGAAAGAATCTTCATATTTTCTCCTTGCTTAGTGCACAAAATAAATTGGGACCAATCGAGCGCAAAATATTTTCCAAGTTTGGTAGTGAAATCCCTTGATAAACACATCCCAAAGATCGACAGAATATCTATCACTACCACTTCCTGGGTGAATGTCCGGCTACATGATTCCCCTTTCAAGGGGTTCATATCTTAATTTTAAGGCATGGGTATGTACAAGATCATCATGGAAAAAATAGGCCCTTAAGTGGCAAAAAATTTAGAAAAATCAGAGTACAAAACTTGAAGTAAAAATTTGAATAATTTATCTATATTATTTCAAAAATATGTAAGAATAGAATCTATAGAAAGTTGAATTTTTTTTTCAAACTACTAGGTTTTTAAAAAAAAAAAAATCTATTTGGTAAAAATTTGAAATTTCAATGTAGTAGTACTTAAATTTCAGGAAAAAAATAAGAAATAGGTGTTTGTTTGACCACCCTAACCAAAATAAAATGATAATATTTTCTTATAAGATTTTAGATATAAGTAGAGGACTCATGTCCTGATGTGGTGTATATTTTTGTAATTTTTTCCTAGTAAATAATTAATTATGAATTTTTATTAAAATTTAAAAAATATAAAACTCATGTCCTAATCACCTTAACTTGGTCAAAACTTCATGAAATAAAAAATTTTTAGTTTTTCATCCTATAGTATGTGAAGCATAGAATGTGATGCATGTTTTGGATTCAAAATTTGATAATGTTCGAAGCTATAGATGTTTTTCAATCAGCCTATCAATCAGGACTTTAGTCATAATTCAAATAGAAAATGAATAATAATTATTTATTAAATTCAAATTAAAACATAATTTATATTGGTGGAAAGATAAGAATCTCCTTTAAAAACCCTTTTTGTTTTATCAATTTTGGGTAAAAAAAAGTTGTCAACCACATACCCATCATATTACCTCTTTTTGGGCCATCATGATCCTGCACATACCTACATTTGTCACTTGCTTTGGAATGACAGTCGTACTTTCCCTCGAGTCAATCATATTTTTATGCAACAATTTATCTCCTACTATAAGCATCAAAAAGAAAGGTGTGGGATTTGGTCTACTTACCTCCTTTTCTTCAATGTTGTTTCCATCATTTGTATAAGTCGTTGCTTTCAGAGTTTGAGGGGTAGGTGCGGATCGGTAGTTTTTACTTTGATTGCTTGACTGATTTGCTCCTTCTTGCAATCCTTTCCCTTTTGCCTCTAATGCTTCTTGAAGCGGGTTTTTTTTTTTGGAATTGAAATAACTTTCCACAATGCGCTTTCTTTAATTGGTCCACTAGGTTGAGTGTCCAAAATGTTTGGATCGATGGCTAAAATGGTGGAATTTTCTTTGCAAAATGGGGCTCCATCATAGTTGGGGCCAATACTTTATTTATCTATTTTTCTGTTAATAGAACCTTTTGTTGTTGTGGACAAGGTCATATAATGTGCAACAAATTATGTCATTTTGGAAGATAAGGTCTTCACACTACGGGCACGACAAGGGTTGTTGCACATATTCCCCTGAAAGCCTTATTTTAGATCTCATGTTGTAATTAGATCATATTGGCAGAACAACAGTTGTCTGAGATTCATTTGCATACACTGCATCTTCTCCTTTTGACCATTAGAATAATGCATGGTTAGGCCCTATATACACTTCTTGCTCTAAGGGGATCCCTTGTGATTACACCAGGAAAATAATATCTTCTACTTCAGATGAATTGCATTCATTTGTTTCCATAGGCAGACCCTTGCCTTTTTGTTCCATCATCCATCTTCGCATATTCTCCTTTGGGACATTTTGCAGGAAATGATCATCACTACAAGTGAAGCACCATGCACCAACTTCTTCTACCAAATTGTTTTGGCTTCGGATCAATTCTTTACTTTGACTGTCCTTTACTGTTTGAAGTGGCATTGTGATGGCAGATATCTTATGTTGACTCCCTCCTCAAGAGAAAACCTGGTAGGAGCTTTCTTGATAAGATAGGTTGCTTTCGCCATGGTACTAAGCATTTCCTTTTATTGGCATTATTTGCTACTGTTTAAGGATGACTAATTCATTATCAAAATTCAACATGAGGTTCTTCATGTCATTAATGTTGGTCGTGACCAAAGTTGAGCCCAACATGATGACTTGTTCAGGAGGATATGCATACAAAAACTAGGGTGCATCTGAAACACTGCTTTGCATCCAAAACGTATTGGAACAGGTTCCTTCTTGTATTTCTCTAGAGGGTTCCATGAACATAGGTACATGAAGTTGGGGTAGGAGTTTCCCAACATTGATTAGACTATTTTCCACTTGTACTACCACTTTGTAACCATCGGGAAAGATATCTCCACCCATGGAAGTTATCATAAGTGCAATATCTAGATTGATGGCCTTTAGGTAGAACATGAATGCCATCACAACTTGAGGTCGAGCAGTCATAGGAATCCTTTGCTAGGTTTTATGAAACCTAGTGTTGAAGTTTCTCATGGCTTCCCTGGGAGCCCTTTTGATGGTGATTAACTATTGGAGTAGAGAAGAATAGTCTCCCTTTTCAAAGAATCATTTGAAAAGGCACTGGCCAAGTTGGTCCCAAGAAAGAGTAGAACTTGAGGCCAGAGCTCAATACCAATCTTGGGATTTTCCTTTAAAAAACATGACCAATAGCCTTAGAGCAACGTTTTCCTCAACTATGTTATATCTTGAAGGTGTTTGAAAGGGGTTTTAAATTATTCAAAAAAATTTGGGTTGGCCTTGAGAGCATTGGCAAGTATAATGGGCCATACATCTAGGGGTGTAGGTGGTTGTAACAGACTACCGCTATCACACATTACAAAGTTCCTAGGAGTAGGAGGGGGTACTTGAGCCATGAGAAAAATATTCCTATGAATCAGGTATACGGGCAATCTTATTTGAAAATATAAACCTCCGAGAAGAGTAGATAAGACTCTTCATAAGGATCTTTCACTTCTTGCTCTATTACTCCTTATAGGTGATAAAAAGATTGTAGTTCTTCTCCTTCTAGGGTTGGAGGTAGGTAGCTAGGAATATTGAAAATGACCTCTCGAGGTTGCTCTTGTTTGGATTCTAGACATGGAATTTTGAGTTTTCCTTCCTTATCCTAATGTAAGAAATATTTCTAACTCATAAATAGGCTAATTGAAAAATATTAGGGTCCCACTGGGCATGCCAGAAAAAGAACTATTGATCATCAAAGCTTTCACCTCTCCGACAATCTTATGGGAAATTAGGTGAGTGTGGGACAAATTGTGTCTCACTAAATACCTCTAGGGTTTTTATAGAAAGATGAGTCTTCATTTGGGTTTTGAGATAAGGGAGAAAGAAGAAAATGAAAAATTTAAAACATGAAAGGTGATATGCCAAAGCTTTTACAATATTTCAAACTTAGAAATATTCCTATGATTAATATAGAAGACACAAAATTCCACGACCCTTCATTGTTGGAAAGAAAATGAACAACAAAGGCTAACTTGAAGCATAGTGCAGACTTTCAAATCTTTCCATAGGTAGTGTTCATTAAGGTTCGATCAATCATAAAATAGTCCTTAGGGTAGAGAATGATATTTTAGAAAACTATAGGAACTCTATCTCCTAATACAGCATAACACAAAATGATAACAACTTTAAGGATAATGGAAAAGTCCAATGATAGTCCAATTTTTCCAAAATGATATTCCTTAGTACAAGCATAAATCATAGAAATCCACTATTTAAACTATCAAAATATAGCTTACAAGAAATAGTTTTTCATTCCTAATGAAAATAAAAGAAAAAAAACTTGAAAAAGGCCATACATGCATAGTCTCAAACTTTCCCTTAATAGTTCATTCCTTTAATTAAAACTAAAACTTTGAAACAAAGGTCAAATGCCAATATGACAATAGTTTAAACCTTAATAGGTATAATTTTCTAGAATAAAGTAGTTCTATAACTTTCTTTCTGAAATATTGTTCACAAACCCTAAGAAAATTTAAAAGAACAATAGTTTCTCTTTTTAGAGAAAATAACTTTCTCTTGGAAAAATTCCTTCTCTAAAAAATATCCTCTTTTTAAGAATTTCCCTTTTTGTAGAATCTCTTTTTTTGGCATTGAAGACCTCCTTTTATAATCACCAAAGAGGAAAACACTGCCCTACCCAAAAGTAAATATCTCCAGATGTTTCCACTTCATAGCTTGCAATCTGATTGGTAAACCCTTGGTTATGTCTCAAAAGATTTTTGCATTAACCCTCAGCTACTACATTAATGTCCTCCATATATTTTGAAGATAGAGAGCAATATCAAACCCAATCCTGAAAGGTGATATTTCAGCAATTAATTCTTCTAACTCAATCACATTGCTTTGTAGTACTAATTGGAAGCTCCCATCTTTAGAAAAGTAAAGGGAAAGAGAAAGTTTTTCACCAATCATTTTGAAAGATAAAGTCTTCCTTTGAAATTTTGAGGTGACATGTCACTCATTCAAAAACCTTATGCTTTCCAAAATATAGTTCACAAAAAATTCCCGCCATCCTGAAACATGTTTATGGCACTCCTTTGAAAAAGAACCAAGGAAAAACATGTAGCCATCCCATGGCACATTGCCCATTTTCCTTAGCAAACTTACGTTAAACTATGTTTTTCCTTTTGCAAGAATAAAAATTGAAAGCAAAAACTAGAAGGTTGGTAATAATAAAACTCTCTCACATATAGATTTACATTCTAATGTTTATAGAAGGGTTTTGTTAGTTGTGACATTGAGTTCTTCATTCATCATTCCTTCATGCTATTTAATTTTATTTCAAGGTTTGGTTACCAAAATGGGGTTTGACCAAGGAAAACCCCCATTCGCTAAAAACAAAACAATTTTCCCTTTAGCTTTGAATTTGCCAATTTAGGTGGAAGAAATCATGTATATCTCTTGAAGATAAAATTTTAAGAAGCTATCAAAGTTGCAAAAGCTATCATAAAAGTTCTCATCTCATGAAAACTCATCTACAATATTTATTTCCAGCTTTTTAAACCTAAAACTTGGGGAAATTTGAAGATTTAGATTTATAACATAGGCTCTTGAAAGTTGCAAACGAACCCTAACTCAAGACCCATTCACCCTTTCATGAATGTGTCCCAAATTAGCTTCAAAAATTTAATTTTTGTGACTAGTAAACATATTTCTATCCTTCTTTGATCTGTGATATGATTTAAGTTTCTACTTATTTTTAATTTCAACTATTTATTCCAAGTTTTAGATTCCATTTTGGATTTTATTTAATATTTTTATTTTTTCTCCCCAAAGTGTTGCTTGATTAAGACCTGCATCCTTACAAGAAAAAGGAAATCTATAGATTCACACTTTGACTTCATTAACCTAAGGGTCATAGGTCATTTCATTGTGTGGATCTGATTTCCTAATGAAATAGAAGGAAAATAGGTCCCTAAGTGGTATCATATTTTGAAAACCCAAATACTCCACATATATTTTTCTTTCTTTTCATTTTGGTGAACCTGCATTTGGTCATTGGACTTTATTTATTTATTTTGGAGTCCATTTTCACCCTATATTTATATCTTGCATTCATTAGCATTGCATTGAATTGAATCAAATCTCATTTAGGGTTGTTTAACTTGCATTAGTTTTTATCTCATTTAGGATTTCCTTTTTGAATCCCTTAAAATCTGAAAAATAAAAAAAAATCAATCCTTCTACAAATCATTTACATAACATTGCCCCATCATTCACTTACATTTGGAAATTGAATCAAAATTTCAAATCAAATTAGGTATCCTAGTTTGTCATTTAGCCATATTTTGTATTTGCTTTCAAGCTTAATATCACAAAAAGTTCAAAACAATAACTCAATGTTTCAAACTAGAATCTAGAAACCACAAGAATTAACTTGAAAATCTACAAAAATATTTTTCAAAACACTGAGCTAGGACCCATTTTCCAAAGGGAAAATGAGTCCTTGATAAGGGTTGTTTCCTAAATTTTTGGGCATTAAAACCTTTGTTTCTATTTTTTTTTTTTTTTTCTTAGTTTGTAGAATTTTTGTTACTTGAAAGCGATCATATTGACATTCATTTGATAAATTTAGTGCACTATGTGAATTCAAAATTGCATTTACAAGACATAATTTTCTAGTTTTTGCATAGTATAATAAGAAACTTAGCTTGTTTAGAATCAAAAGATTGAATATACATATTTGCATTGCAGTTCACATCCTAGGTTGCTTCATTGGATTTCACCTTTTGTCCATTTTGGGTGCATATTGAGTTTGTGAAACTTGTATGAGCTTTACAACTTGGTGTCCTATTTCTAATACTATTGTGGGACATAGTTCAAGACTCATGTCCTCCTACGATGTACACCATTCACCGTGGATATTGGGTTCTCCAACTCTTTGAATCATAGTGTTGTCACTAGTGAGCCCTCTATGGATCCTCGTATTCATACCACATTTCCAATGAATTCCCTATGCAAAATCAATGTGCATGATGTTGAAACAATGTTTTCTAATGCCACATATGAGAACATAAGAAGGATAGATGAAGAAATAAAGAAATTGAAAAAATTGTGACTTCTAAAAACATTGCTAGTAGTGCCATTATTGCTTTAGATAATGTGAGGAAAATTCTTTAAAATGAACATGGAATAGATATTGTGTGAATTCTAGCTCACATTCTTTATAAATATGTCCCTACAATGACTAGTTGTGCTCAAGCATTAGGGTATACTCAAATCCAAGTTGGGAATTCAATTCCTCCTTCCACAACACTTACCTCTATTCCTACATACACTAGTACTCATGTTACTACAACCATTCAACCTACTTGCAATGCCAACACTTACTTGGGTATTTACACTAGGAATCATTCTAGATTTGTGCATTCAAATCTCATATCTTCTCAACCACCCCCCCTCACAAATCTACATTTCACTTTCCCTCTTCATACATACACAACACCAACTTATTACTCTCCATCTCACAATACTAACAATGATCCAATCTTGAACACACTTTTACAAGATGTCTCATCCCTCCAAAAAATCAACACATTAAATTGAAACAACAATGACCAACCTTCACAATACATCAAAACCAATATATTATCCTTGGAGATATTGAGAACACAAATGCCACATGGTATAGAGGTTTCTAGGTTTGAGGTATATGGTAGGTAAGGAGATCCTATTAGCCATGTTTCCACTTACATAGCCTTATGTAGTGATTTCACTTTTTATGATAAAATCTTGGCTAAGGTATTCCATCGATCCTTGAAAGATGACGTTTTAGAGTGGCTTTTCTCCCTACCAAATAATTAAATTAGTTCATTCAATGAACTTATTGATTCCTTTTAGAACCACTTCCAAATTCACATGGGTCCTAAGATGACCTTAGTTGATTTGATGGCATGTAAACAAAAGGATGATGAAAAGGTCACTTATTTCATAGCATGATACCAAATGCTTTATTAAAAAATAAACATTAATATCCATCATTCTAACCTTCAAAGAATGCTTATTTCTAATTGGCAAGATAAAATCCAAGCTAATCTTGAAATATTGATATTTCCTTCCTTTACATAGTTGTAAAAAACCTTTCGTGATCTTATCAAAATTTGGTTAGCATTTGTGAAGTGAACTCCCTCTAACCATCCTAAAAACTCCAAATCCACACCTCAAACAAAATATCAACCTTTTAAGAAAAAAAATAAGGGCTTTCTCAAACTTAATTCCCCTCAATCAAATCAAAATGTTGATACAAAAGTGGATGCTGTAAAGATGACAAAACCATATTCCCTTCTAGATAGAAATAGAAAATTTACACCCCTGCCTAATACCCATCATAATATCATGTTGTAGCTCTTAGAAAATAATTTAATTTCCCTACCTCTTGTTAGAGATCCTAATCCTACTAAGCCTTTACCTTAGAAATACTGACCGAATGCCTATTTCCATTTGCATCAATAAAATGGACATGATATGAAACATTGCAAGCATCTTAAACATCTTGTACAAGACCTCATTGATTCCAATCATATTGAAATTGCAGGTGCTGATGATCAAGGTAATAAATCTGTAGCTCCTCCTAATCAAAATTTGGAAATATTTACCAATCCTATGCCAAATCATTATATTTCATTTGTCAAAGCTAGTGAAACAAAGAATTATGTGATGAATGTTGACACAAATTATGAAAACATGAAATGAAATGAGACCAAACTTATGGATGGTTTTTTTGGAATTATTGATGCTAAACCTTGTAAGGCCCTAACTAAGATTACACTTGACCTTTCTTTCTCACAACAAGAAATACTTAAACATGCACCAAATAATCCTGTTTACATAGATGGAAGAGTCAATGAGAAGACTAATAATGGGATATTAATAGAAAATATATGTAGATAAAGTAATCATTGATAATTTCTTTTTTTGCATGAGCTTTATCAAGATATATATGAAATATTAAAAGAATGGATCAAAATGCATAATGGTTTTTCTTTCCCATTAATTGGTTCGATAAATCTCCATCTAAAATTTGGACCGAAAGAATTAAATGTCTCATTCACCATCATCATAACTTTGAATCAATTTCATGTGAAGTTAGGCTATCCATGGCTTCCCTCTATAGATAATATCCTATTAGTTTTGTATAAATGTTTAAATTTGCCATTTGGAAATGAAATATTTACCATGCATCATAATAGCTTTAATCGTTTGTCTTCCCATGGGAACACTTCTTTATATTTCTTTTATCCCAAGCCTATTGAACCTATTCGACCCCTTGAACACTTCTTTTTCAAATCTTATCAAAAGTTAAGGAAAATTGCATAGAAAAATCATCCCTTATCAATATGGCACAACCCATGATAGAGCCTATTGTCCTTGATGAAACCATGATTGAAAAAAAAATTCTTTCACATAACAAAGACTAGCCTATGATAAATCATCTACCTATTTCATATAAGATACCATGAGATAATAAAAAAAAAACCATTGTGCCTCCAAAAGTCAAACAAGTTTATAAAGCTAAAGAGAAATTGGTTGAACATCTTCCCATGGTTCCTTATGTTCCTTCCTTAAGGGAAGAAAATAAACTTATGGTTGATAAACCTACTCCTACACAGCCACAATTTGAAAATTGAATGTAAATAAACCAAAATGCTACAAAGTGTAGGTGTAGGTGTTGTCCTACTGCTTGTTTGTTACAAGAAAAAGAAGAAAAGAACAACACAAAAATTTAAAATCCAAACTTATCTCAAGCAAGGAATGATGCCTCTCAACCTTCACCACAACATAAACAACAACAAACTTCTATGGATATTATCATTAAACCTCCTATTGTGATTAAATTGGATGATGATAATGAAATTGAAAATATTGATGAGCAAGTGCATAATTTGTTGAATTCATTGTTTTCATCTTCTATGAGCTTAAACGATGATCCTTATAATAAGAGTCTTGAAATTGGTGCATGTCCTAGTTTGAAACTCGATGTTCTCCCTTTGGCTAGTTTTCTGCCTTCCGGAAATACTGATTAAGATTGGGATGTGGATGACTTGCTATATGTTGACTTGCATGTGTTGTTACATGTTGTGCTAGTACTTTTTTACTTTTACCTAGTTAGGTGAAAATTCTTGAAATGAATGTATTTTTTCTTTTTTCTTTTTTGGAAATATGAAGAATAAATGTTGATTCATTAAATGATTTTATGAAATGATTTGATTATGAAAATAAACGATTCAAATAGATATATTTTTTTCAGCTACTACCATTGCAAGGTGTAAGTTGGATGTAAGAATTCAATCAATCCTCCTAAAGAGAGGGGAAGTATCACTCAAGGAGAATAACTTAGTTTGGTAACCTTTGATAAAATACCTAAACTGATCTTTCACACATACACACACACTTCTAGTTTTGTCAAGTCTAGATAAAAGTTAGGAACTAGTAAGTTAGCTTTAGTCATTCTTGCATTTATATTTGTAACAGTTCTTGTTTAGGAGTCTAAGTGATTAGTTTCTTTGATTTATGAGAGTTCTTCTTTGTGTGTTTATAATCGATTGATGAAACATATGTGCATAATATTTATATATGCATGTGTCAATAGGAAGCTCATACACATGAGTAAATACATGCATACAAATACATAGATAGATATATGTATGCATCCTAATGTATGGATTTACCCATACGTATGGGAATGTTATTCAAATAGGGTGACATACCTATATATGTGCCATGTATATATGTCAATCAATAAGATAATAATTATGTGTTTTAATATAAGAGTTATACATATATTTATGTATATGTATATTATATAAGAATATAAATATGTAACTATATATATACATATATGCATACTCCTATGTTAATATGTATTTGAATATCAAATTATGTGTTATGTAAACTATTAAATCATGATAAATATATTTGTATAGAAATATATATATATATATATATATATATATATATATATATATATATATATATATATATATATATATATATATATATATATATATGAACTAAAGGAAATAGGAGTTCCACCTTTTAGGAGATGGAACTAGGGGGCCTATTCAACCCAATTGATTCAATTGAGGAAAAGGAAACACAGAAAGGGGGTAATGTGGTGTGTGGGTTTCTTTAGGTGTGATTAAAAGAGGGTTCACCACTAGGAAAAATTTTAGAAAGAAGGAAATGAAAGAAATATGCAAATATAGCTACGTCGCCTAGAAAAAGGAACTTAAAATCAAAATAATAAATTAAGGATAAACAAGAAGCACCTAAAAGAATGGAGATTTCCAAACTAATATTGTTAAATCTAAAATTCTACTTTTTGAAGTTCACTGGGACTCATATTCCAAGCTAGGTGATTTTTTCCTCCTACTGGAATTTGGCTAGAATCTAGAATCTTTTGCTAGCAAATCAGGATCTACACAAATTTCCCAAAAGAGATTTACTAGGACTCATACACGCAAGGTGGAATTTTAGTCCTATTATTAGGATTTTGTTACACTTTTGTATCCTCAAGCGATCTTTGGTAGCTTTCATCTTGTTTGATCTCCAAGTCCTAAAATTTTGAATTCTGATATGTACGTGTGTTGCCTTGAATATGCCAACTTTTTGAAAACTTTGAAAAATTTATTCCAATTTTGTAACTTCATCTTCAAAGGATATTCAAGCTCAAAATCACCTAGATCTGTAATCACACATGAAGAGGGAATAATTTTTTTGTGTTGTGGAATAGAGGTTTGCCTTGGTGAAACCTTGTTTTGGTAATCAAACCTTGAAATGAAAAGAAATAGAATGAAGGAATGATGAATGAAAAATATGCAATGTTGCAACTCCCAAACCCTTGAAATAAAGGCTACAAACTTGTGTGAAATGGATTCAATGGATGTGGATCTTGGGATTTTATCTTGATATTAGATAATGTCTTTGAATGCTTGCTTGAATCATGAAAACCTACATCACAAATGTTAGCTAAAAAAACCACATGATGCATGAAGACTTTGACATGATGCTTGGATCTAGAATGCTACTCCAAATTATTGATAATAATCTCTTGAATTCTCTTATATTTCTCACTTAATATACTTGAATTTGTGAAGATTCTTGAACTCTTGAAATTGCTTGATGAAAACTAAGTGAAATAACCTTGTATTTGTACTTGTTTATGCCAAATTTCTCAAAATTACAACACTACAAGCCATTAGATATAGGAAAATTAAATACCATCAAGAATTTGATTTGAAATAGGTCCTAGTTAATGCAACAGTCATACATAATTTAGGGCATATGAGTCCTAGTGTCTTAAACATGAGGCACAAACTCCAATAAATGTTAAGTTCAAGGTAATGTTTGAAATCAGGCATTGAGACCTAGGTGGGACCCATATTCCAATATGGCACATGAGTCCTAGATCACTAGATCTAGAACACAAAACCTCAAACATTGAATCATGATCTTCCATTTATTAAATGTCAGTATTATCCTTAGAAAATGCATTAAATAAGGCTTGTGGATGCAAAAATAGGACCAAATAAGGAATAAAGAAGTCCAATTTTAACTAGGAGGGCCCAAAAAAGTGTGAAAATGTAAAGGGATAATTTATTTTGCATCACATTTGGCCCCCACTTTAGTGAGAGGATTAACTTGCTTCAAACTCACACTAAAGTAGAAAATTTATCCCCCAAGATTGAAGTGTACCAATGCTCGTAAGACAGGATGACAATAAACAAGAGGGATGGTCAAGCCCCCAAGATTTAGATCCTATTGAAAACAAACATAGGAACAAAAGAGCACACATGGGAATTATGTAAGAAGCAGACATTGACAAATACATAAAGAAGAAAGAAAAAGAAAAAGAGGTTGGATCAAGCCTCAACTATTTGTCCAACATGATGTGGATCTGATCTAAGCTATTTATACAAAAAATTTTATAGGTGGAACACGATATCCACCATGTAAACAAAATGCATGCTCACAAGGGATAGTGGAACCTTAAGCTATCCACTAGGTGAGGCTTCAAAAAGGTTAGACACATATGCATGTAACCAATATGCACTCACACACACAAGCAAGTGGCTATTCGAAAGTCATGCCTAAAATTGGCTCCCATATGTCCACCATACAGAGGGGTGGATCAATCCTCTACCATTTGTCCAATGTGATGTGGATTAGATCTAAGGTATTTTTTTAAAAAGACCTATTTACAAGTGGAATGAAATGTTCACTATGCAAACAAAGCGCACACTCACAAGGGCTAATGGAACCTCAAGCTATCCTCTAGGTGAGACCCCAAAGACACATACACACATGATTGGTATATGCTCACACAAAAAAGTAGGTGGTTATGGGAAAGTAATGCCTAAGTTTGGCTCCCATATGCTAACCATACCAAAGCTATACCTCTTGTAGAACCAAGATCCTAGCACCTACAAAACAAAACAAAAAAACACATTAGAAGATTCAAATGCAATCCAAGATCAATTTTCCCCATAAAATCCATTAACAATGCTCAAAACATGAATAAAAACAAGAACACAATGAAAAGGAAAGGAGATAAATCAAATCCTATTAAAACATGCAAACTCTTGATCTTATGGGGGAGTTGGTGCTAATTTGATGTGAAAATTGGCCCTTTCCCAACTCCTATGCAAGCTTTTGATGATTGGGTGATGATTGATCGACTTGGTGATTGCTTCAAACTAAATCCATGGAGAAAACCTACAATAACTTAGCTATGACTTGATGAAATTGATGAAAATGTTAATGCTTGAAGATGAAATTGATTATAGTAAGTTTTTTCAAATTGTGGATGCTCAAATGAGGAGAGAAACCTCTTATTTATAGAAAGACAAGATGGATAAATGCCCAAAATGAAGCAATGTGGGACTAAATTTCAATCAATGGCCAAATGCCACTTGTCAAGATGTGAATGGGCAAAGGATATGCACATTTTGATGAATGTGCCCATAAATGCAATTAGGTGGAATTTGAAAATAATGAAATAACATGTACGAGGGAAAAGGAATGTATTAAATACCACCTGGCTCAGTGCAAAAGATGAAATAAATGTATTGTTGGAAGGACAAAGTCCACTTGGAAGGATTTCAAATATGGAAGAATATTCCCCTATTATGCCATGTTGAGAGAAAATAGGGATTTAATAAATGAGTTAAATCTATTTTCATGTGCAAGTAGCAAAAGCTAGAGGATGGGACATGGATTAGAATTAAATTAATCAAGGGTTAATTAATTTAATGAGGGATTAGATGATGTGACAATTTTGACTTAGATTTATGGGTTGATTTAAATCAAAAGATGAGAAGAATGTGATTTTAAAGATAGTTAAATAAATATTTTGTTTTATTTAACTAAAGGGGATGTTTGTTTAGATTAAATTAAACAAGGTTTAATTTATTTAATTTAATAGATAGACTTTAGAAATTAATTAAATAAAATTGATTTATTTAATTAAATAAAGAACTAGGGTTAATTAGATCAGATTGATTGATTTAATTAACGAGAGAGAATGACTTAATCAGATAAATTATTATTTATTTAATTAAGGGACAAAGAGTGATAATAAGCTGAGAAGGTGAATTAAGAAAAAATGGTGTTAGTTAATCAAGATTAGGTGTGTAATTCCAATCAGTAAATTTTACATGTCTACACCTAATAACTTTGATAAGGTGCTATAGAACATGAATGATAGGATTCATAAGGCAATAAAAACTTCATATGCTAAGACCCATGAATAAATAGGATGTCCACATAGACAAGCAAAGTGTGTTATGCAAGGTGGCCATAAAATAGTTATTGTAAATGCAAAATAGTTTAAGGTATTGTTCAAACAAGTTTTTCTTAGTTCATGTAAGGTCTTAAATTAGGGAACATTATGCCTAATGTCTCCAAGAGAGGACCAGTCTAAAAATAGAAGATTCACAACTTAGGGGATGCAGTCTATCACATCAAGCCACTGAGAGAAATATCATATGCTAAGAGAGATCACACTCTTAAAGGACATCACACCCAATGTCACCACAAAGTGAAAGATGCATCGCATGAAGTAAGAAGACTACATAATGAAACATGATTTGAAAAAGAATAATGCCAATGTATACCCCTAATTTTAAATAATTTCTAAACACCATGATTTGAGAAATTATTTTAAAGTAGAAAATGATAAATGCTAACAATAGAGAAGAAATGAGAGTTTATTTGTAAATCTAATTGCCAAGTCATATGTTTCTAAATGAAGCTACATTATGATAAGGGATTTCCCCTAAAATGAAATCCAAAAATCACATAAGGGATCCATAGATTTCGGGTCAATCATACATGTCTTTTATACAATGTTTTTAATAGAGAACCAAATTATCATCATTCCCTAAATACTCATGGAATAGGAAGAATGACACAAAGAGAGCGAAAATAAAGAAAAGGTTTGGTTCAACCTGGAGGAGACCTAAATGTCTCAACTCCTTACGTCATCCCTTAAAGGGAAAAATAATAAAAAAAGAAGATAAAGGAGAATATTTTGGGTCAACATGGAAGATAACTAAATTCCTTGACACCTTGTGTCATCCACAAAAGGAAAACATAAGAAAAAGAATTGATAAAGGTTTATGACATATAGAAGAATGTAGATACAAATAGAAGATTGTAACCAAGAGAGAGATACATTGAAGAATGGTATAAAGAGATCACATTACACATATGCAATCATATTCATAATGTGAAAAAAGAAAAAAAAAGGAAAGACTAGTAAGGCACATGTGAGTCAACCTTTAGCAGGTCATCGACATCCAAATCTTGTTCATCATATACTAAAGTTGGACAAATGGCCAAAGGGAGAACATAAAATGCCAAAAATAGGACAAGGCTATCTAATTCTTTCCCCTAGTGGGTATGTGTTGGATCATCATGGAAAAAATAGGCCCTTAACTGGCAAAAAAATCAGGAAAATTAGAGTTAGGTAACTTGACATAAAAATTCAATAAGCTATCTATATTATTTCAAAAATATGTAAGAGTAGAATCTATAGAAAATTGAATGTATTTTCTAAAATACTAGGTTTGATTAAAAAGAAAATAATCTAGTTGGTGAAAATTTGAAATTTCAATGCAGTAGTACTTAAATTTCAAGGAAAAAATAAGTAGGTGTCTGTCTGACCACCCTAACCACAATAGAATGATAATATTTTTTTATAATATTTTATATATAAGTAGAGGAATCATGTCCCAATGTGATGCATATATTTTTATAATTTTTTATCCAAGTAAATAATTAATTATGAATTTTTTATTACAACTTTTAAAAAATTATAAAAAACTCGTATGTTTGACCACCTTAACTTGGTCAAAACTTCATGAAATTCAATTTTTATTTTTTTAATACTATAGTATGCAAAGCTTAGAATGTGATTCATATTTTGGATTAAAAAAATGTGATGCCATTTGAAATCTATAGATGTTTTTCAATCAGTCTATCAATCAGGACTTTAGTCATAATTTGAATAGAAAATGAATAATAATTACTTATTAAATTGAAAGCAAAGCATAATTTATATTGGTAGAAAGTAGAGAATCTCCTTTAAAAACCCTTTTCATTTCATCAATTTTGGGTAAAGAAAAATTCTTCATCCATATACCCATCATATTGCCACTTTTTGGCCCATCATGATCTTGCACATACCCCACTATATGCAAGACAAGAATGAGTTGAGGCAGGTGATGAGAAATTTCTCCTTGCATTTTGAAATGATTTGTAATGAATGTAAAGCTTGTAATAGTGAGAATATTATGATCCTACAACTATTGCATGGAAAGGAGTGGAATGCATGCTATGCAAGCACTTGATAACAATCATAATCATCAAAGTGAAGATTACTCAATATCAATTTTAATGCATGAAACTCATCAGTGAGGTGCCTAAGAGTTCTATGATATGTGCAATAAGTCATGTTTTTCTTAGGTAGGTTGCTTTTACTGCAAGGTTTCAATTTAATCCAACCTATTTAAAGGATTTTCTCCATGTTTCACTCAATTTTTGTTTGAGTATGTAGGAATGGTAACTGTTTATGTTTGTAAGTATTTCGTTTCTTGTTAGATTCACCAATTTCTTGAGTTAAATATTGAGGAGGAGGACCTAAGATGATCCTATCATTCTTATCATTGTTATGAGGAATTGGTAGTTATTTCGGAAAGAGGACACTTATGTTGGGAGGAGGATCTTGATTTCCTACTCCTTTGGTATCTTTAGTTTGTATTTATTCTAAGAATTGATGAATTTCATGTTCACTTGTTATGTCACATCCTTGTTTTCTTAAGATAATGAATCCTCTTCCATATGTCTCTTCTTGGTTGATTGATGTATTGGCTACTTTGTTAATATAGGATGGAACTTGAATATTTTCTTGGTTATAGGTACTAGATTCACCTGTCGTAGGGAGCTTAGATTTAGTTTGTGTCTCAATTTCAAGATGTAAAATACCAAACATCTCAATTTGTGTTGGGTTTTTAATGGAAGGATAAAATGATACATTAGTCTCAAGGTTGTTAAGTCAATTGGTTATGAAGTTGTTCATGCTATCATCACATTCTCCAATCATGTCAACTTCACGAGAAGGACATGCATTAGGAGTTTATTGAGCATGAATGAATTTAATTTCATTAGGATCATTTCCAAAAACATAGCTTGACACATCCACTAATGATCTCAAGGACATCCAAAATTCACCAAAGCATATATCCTTGATGAAATGCAATGCAATTTTTAGATTCTAAATAAGGTAATTTGCTAATTACACTATGCAACAATTTGAAAAATGAAATGTTGTAAATGTAAATTTTAAATTAATCAAGTCACTAAATAAACCCAATTAAGCTAGGTCTAATGAAATGAATGAAACATAAATTTGACATACTGAAACCAAAATTTGATAGTAGCAAACAAATGCATAAAAATGAAGTTTTAAATGTTGTAAAATGTAGATTCAAGTCTAATGTAGGACTAAATCACCTAGATGGGTGAATGAGTTTGAGTTATGGTTTTTGGAATGTTCAAATACTAAAAAATATACAACACAAAATTCCTAGAAATCTTGAAAAACCACATGTACAAAGACTAAATCGGCCAGGTGGATGAATGAGTCCCAAATGAGGGTTTTTAAACCAAATTTAGCAAATTTTGAGTTGATGTTAAGGTTTCTATATTTTATGTTCAAATGATTATTTGAAATTATATTTTTCCAATAAAATTCAATGATGTAAGATATAAAAATGGAACTTATATGGAGTTTTCCACTAATGCAACATTTAGGAGTCCTAAATGAAAAATAATGCAATATTTAATGCAAACTTAATCTAGATCTAGGACTACAATATTCTCCAAATAAAAAATGCAAGTGTCCAAAGGTCGGGTACCAAAATGAACTGAAGGAAATATGTGCTCCACGTTTTAGGAGATGGAACTAGGGAGGCCTATTTCACTCTTAGTTCATTAGGAAACCCTAGAGACTTCAACCCAATTGATTTAATTGAGTGAAAGGACACAAACAAAGGAGGAAAGATGGTGTGTGGGTTTCCTTAGGTGGGATTAAAGGGGGGTTCACCACTAAGAAAATTCATAGAAAGAAGGAAATGAAAGAAATAAGAAAATCTAGTTATGTGACCTAGAAAATGGAAATTAAAATTAGAATAATAAATTGAGGATAAATAGAGGAGAACCTGGAAGAATGCAGATGTCTAAAATAAGGTTTGAAAGTCTAAAATTATACTTTTTAAGGTGCACTAGGACTCATACACTAGGATGGGTGACTTTTTCCTACTACTGCAATCTAGGAAAAATCTAGAATCTTTTGGTGACAAATCGAGAACTACCAATAATTTCTAAAAATAGGTACACTAGGACTCATATGACAAAGGTGTAAATTTAGTCCCAAAATTAGGGTTTTTTTTTAACTTCTTAATCCTTGATTGATCTTTTGTAGCTTTCATCTTATGTGATCTCAAAGTCCAAAAAGTATAAATTATGATCTATAGGTGAGTTTCCATGAAGATAACAACTTTTTGACAACTTTGAAAAATTTATTCTAATCTTACAACTTCATCTTTAAAGGATCTTCAAGCTCTAAATCACTTAGATCTGCAATCATACATGAAGAGGAAAAAATTTATTGTGTTAGGGAATAGGGGTTTGCCTTAGTCAAACCCTGTTTTGGTAATCAAACCTTGAAATAAAATGAAATAGAATGAAGGAATGATGAATGAACAATACGCAATGTTGCAACTCACCAAACTATTGAAATAAAGGCTGCAAAATTTTGTGAAATCACTCCAATGGATGTCAATCTTAACTCTTGATCTTGATATGAGATAATTTCTTTGAATGCTTGCTTGAATCATGAAAACATACATCACAAATGTTAGCTAAAAAGAACACACGATGCATGAAGACTTTCACATGATGCTTGAATCTTGAATGCTTCTCCAAATTCTTGATAATAAACTCTTGAATGATCTTAGATTTCTTTCTTAAGATACTTGAATTTTCTAGGATGCTTGAACTCTTGAAATTACAAGATGAAAATGAAGTGAAATAACCTTGTATTTTGTAATGCCCCGCCACGCAACCCCAAAGGAATTAAGTAAAATGCAACCAATTTTTTTTTTTATGAACATAGGAGAGAATAGTGAATAACATAACATAACCAATATTCAAATTGCATAACTTAATCCTTTGAGGAACACGAGGTCATTACTTAAGAACTAACTCATAACAACATGAACGTCTAACTAACCATTGCATAAACCAAACATACATACATACATCTATAAGTACAATTACAATAAAGCCATAAGATTGAATAACATCCAAAGTCAAAACATCATTAAAAATTCTTTTCATAACCAAGTTTACAATACAAGTACAATGCATCAACATGGGATTACATTACAATAGCACCATGTGCAATAATATACAAGACTTTCCCAACTAGGTGGGAATGATACATCAATGAAAGAAAATCACATAAATACATAAATCTGGAACCCGCGAGCAAGAATCCACTGATACTGCAACTCAACACTGAAGGATGTACCTGCATAAAAGAGAGAATCCCAATGGGGTGCAAAACACGATCCACCCGACCACCCCCGTGCTAGGAGTTGCTAAGGAAGGGTTCCCGACCAAGACCAACAAGTCAAAGACTCACAACCAACTAACGAAAATCATACAACACATGAGACCACTCAATTTCAAATAACAACAAAAATCACCAATACAAGACAAGTGACCAATTCCAGAGGATTTCCAAAAGACAACGATATGAATGTTAGAGGGGAGTGTCCTCGCATGGCTTAACATGGATTATCCAGACTACCTATTGTAGGGTGCCGCCTCCATCTACTGATGGATTATCTAGACAACCGAGTGCTAGGAGCCGCCTCCATCTATGGTTATCCAGGCTACCTATCTCAAGGAACCGCCCCATAGGGTTGTTCATGCGGAACTGTTACCTTTCGCAAAGACAAGGCAATGATCATGCCAACCACGGCCTTCTCAATCCCCTTCATTTTGTGGTAGCCCTACAAGGCGAATGAGGAAACATTTATCTTTTTCTTTTAGTGTGTTACTACCCATTCCCTAGTTTATTATTTAAATTATCACTTCTTAAATTCACTCTAACGAGGGCTATCCTGGCGCCCCTTTGTGCACCGACCACCCACTTAGAGCCACTCCCTCTAAACACTCAACTATAAAACAATAACATCAAAGATTACATCTCAACAGTACCACATCAAACCATAACCAAAAGTGAGGCATGCCCATCTCACCAATCACAAAGAACACATCCATGGTCTGGTATAAACCAAAAGTATAACCGATCCATAACATTACAAATCCAAATTTAAAAATAAAAAACAAGAGTAACCACATGACCCCACCTCTGGAATTCACTTAGGTTCATAAACAAAATTTCTTAATCTCAGGCTACCCCAAAATACAAATCCAAACTACAAGACTAGAATTCCTCCAATGAAAAATCTTACGCAAAATAAGCCATATAATATTTCATCAATTAAACAAATCATTGATTTGATGTGGAACAACTTCATGAAAGAAAATATATATATATATATATATATATATATATATATATGTGTGTGTGTGTGTGTGTGTGTGTGTGTGTGTGTGTGTCTTTTGACCATAGTAATTTCACCTCATCAGTTGCTAAATCTGGGGAACCACATCTACACTATAATTACAAATCTTCATAAAATTTATCACATCGATATTCTCCATCATCAAATTTTGTATATATATATATATATATATATATATATATATATATATATATATAAAATACTATCTAAACGTATACAAGTATATTTATATTAAGAAAATGATTTATCTCTATAAATCTCATGATAAAATTGATAAATTATTAATCTATTAGTTTTACAATATAATTAATTAATAGTTATATAAATATATATATATATATATATATATATATATATATATATATATATATATATATATATATATATATATTTTAATCATTAATGTTAAAACAACATTAACATTAACACACATATATATACACATATTTGTATAATCCTGAGATTTGTTCTTTGAAATATTGATAGACTATTTACAAAACATAACTCATAGAATGCGAAATTCAACCAACACTTGTTTATATACATTTTAAACTGAATCCTAAATATCTATGCTAGAGAGAGTATGGGGCGTGGAGAAAACAAATAACATCCAATAAATATTGAGCGCGCATATTAACCATTGAATATAATGCTAGCAAATTAATTTACAGTGAAACTCATTACCCAACAACCTCCATACGACAACAAGAAGAGGACGATGACCAACACAAACCAGGTTATTCCTAATGTGAAAACATGGCAACAAAACTAAGTTTTTCCCCATCCCTAGGACTGTTCGAAATACATTTTAACACTGCCCATAGTAAATGCAGCGCACTACTACAGCCGGCCACACCCTTCACAAAACTCAAAAATCTAACACAAGACAAAAGTGTAGGGCGCGAGAACAATGACCACACAGAAATTAAAATAGATAGAATGGTTTCCATAATATAATTAAGATACAAATTTCAGTATTATCACATGATTCGGACAATTTCAAAACTGACTCCTGTACGCACTCATTATGGAGTACAAAAAATGAAATATATATAACAAATATAGTATATACTGTGTTGGCATAGGGCACAACATTCTAGAACCACATAACCAAGATTCAACATAGTAAATCTCGCGAATAATGAAACAATATATTATCTTTTACTAAATACAAAAGAAATGAATCAAATACAAACGTCCATTATCGATCTATATAAATATAAATATTTATTCAATTTAAAATGAATTTCGTACAATAAAATAAACAATAAAATACACGGTATTGCGATCCAGCCAATCGTCCACAGGGAAAAAATAAATACTCTTCTGTTCAAAACGAAGACTACCCAATCTCACAAATTAAAAATACTTCCTAGTAAAATAAAAGAAATAATTATATCTACCAAAATTATATACTTATACAACAGTGAATCTACGGAGATAAAAATAACTAAGTAAATGTACTCATTTTAACCCTGGTTCACAGTCCCCAAATCCAATATTTTGTTTTGACAAAAGAAATTTCCAGACCTAGGTAAAAACTCAATTATCTGTTTACAATTCTTTGTCAATTATGTTTTTTTAAAATTAAATTGCATTAGGAAAGTTTAGACAATGTTTTTCCCTGGTTTTAAATGAACAATTTGCAATATCTCAACTGATAGAAATTTTCAAACATAAAATTTAACCCAGCCACAGATTCACTCAATAAAGAGTGCAGCCAAATAAAATCAAAAGCATAACAAATACAATAGAAATTTTGAAAGGCACCTGGCATCCTACAGCTGATGAAGAAACCCAACCCTGACGCTTTCCTTCCCCTTTCAATACTGCCCCTTTTTCTGTAACTTTGTTTCTGAAACCAAAAATTTCCAGACAAATTTTCCAAAAAGAAAAATCTTCATCTACCTCTTTCTTCCTCCTCTATAAAGATTTCAAAAAATAACTAACTTTATTCCCCGAATAAATCCCACAAATTTCTCCAGTTTTTAATTATTTACTATTATTATGATTTATTTATTTAATTTTAAACAATAATTTCTTTTGTTTTAAAAATTACTTCCACTTAATTCTAAATTTAATTAAAACAACTTTTATAAACAATTAACTTTTAACTAAAATATAATTAACCTAAATACTTACTAACTCATATTTAGTAAAAAAAATAACTTTAATTTAATCTTTTTTTTTAATTCCAAAATAATTAAATTTACTATCGTCAACATAATTAAATTAAATATATTATTTAACTCTAGAATAATCAAAATATCAAGACAACACTCAGGTCAACACATGACTTGACAACCTCATACAAAATGACGGACTTGGGTTGGGAAATTCTTCCTTACAACTCCTTTTTTAACCACATCGTACCCGTTGGGTTTAAGTTGGTTCTCGCCCTGTCCTACCGAAGCAGGTGGAGTCGAGACTTTAACCCTGCAATTCTTGCAAACAAATAAACATCAAGTAACATATAATATCCACTGAAAACACATGGTGAAAGGAAATAGCGGGGTAATAGGGCACTCGCAAGCGAGTGGTACTACTCCGTCCTTCCACCATAAAATACTGAACATGTCATCGTAAACATAATATCATTAATGTATATAAATTTAAGAACTTATCATTGCATAATAAATCAAATCATCTATGTATAATGTATCATCAACTATCACACATAATGTAAGAGAAGTAAGCAAATTAACCAAGAAACCACACATGATCAAATATAAAACCACCATACAGAGTATCACATAGTATCCATAATATCAAAAGTACCAAAAGTCTCTAATGTATCAGCAAACATGGGATTATTACATATTTATACTTAATTATTCAAGAATTTTGTAAATTACAACGCTAAAAGCCGACATCAGATCTACAAGAATAAAATACCACATAAATTTGAATTAATTTTGATTTTGGGCCACACGGGACTCATTTGCCGAAGGTGGAAATGAGTCCCAGCAGGCTTAATTTTTGGGACCATTTTCTAAGAATGCTTAGAAATGTGTGAAATTTGGTTTGGGACCAAAATATCTTGTGGGACCCATTTTCCCAAGGTCATGAATGAGTCCAAAGTCATTTAATTTGGGCCATTCAAAATTGAAACACCTATATTATGATTGGTTAATGATTGTGGTCGGGATTATCATTGAAAAGGTGAAATAAATGAGGCTTGTGGTGCAAAATAAGGCCAATTAAAGCATAAAAAATCCCAATTATTAATGACATGCCTAAAAAAGTGTGAAAGTGTGTTACAACACTTTACAACACTCAAAATAAGGAAATATTAAGGTTTATTTTGATTAAAAAGAGGCTCATTAGGTTTAGTTGATTGATAAAACCTTAGAAAAGTGTGAAATTGTGTTACAACACATCACAAAACTTTAGCAAGGTACCATTTAAATTCATTAGTCCACAAGGGTCCAAGACCTAATGTGAATGTGTCAACCACAGTACAACACTAAATCAATGCAACATTAAGCCTAACTCACAAGGAGGGCCCAAACAAGCTAGGAGAAGTAGAAGGGATACTTTTTTTGTGACTACAAGTTTCATAGTTGTGTGGGTGGCTGCAGTTAGTCCAAGGTTGGTGGAAAATTTCTTGAGTGATGCTTCTCCTCATTATACCAAGATTTTCATGGAGGATATTCTAGGATTATTTATATTTCTTATGCCAAAAAGCTCCATGAAGCCTTGTTTTTGTATTTTGCATCCATTATGATGAAAATATTGTAAAGGTGAAATGATTGCATGTTACCATATTTTATGTAATCATTACTTGCAAGATGTAATATTTTGATAATAATGCAATGGATTTTTTTTGAAAAGTTATTATTTCAAATATGCATGTTATATTTATAGATTTGAAAATAAAAAATTATTTCTATTAATGTATAGATGCTTATTATTTTTACTTGAGGTTAAAGTCTAGGAATTGTACTATGTTGAACATTACGTATGTTATACATGGTATCAGAGCTACCAGGTTCAACTATAGAACCTATGTGCTCCCTATGTTTTCCCTTCCAACACTATGATTCTAATTTTTGGAAAATTCTTGTGCGAAGATGGTGCATCTCAAGTTAATTGCAAGAAAATCAATGATCAGAAATAAGTGCTATCTATAGAAAAAGAAGGAAAAATAAGTCGTTCTTTGTACTATTGAGGGAAGAAAATATGAAAAATCCATTTGGCTAAATGATACCAAGAAAATAAATCATGATCTATCATGAATTTTTCAAGAGAAGAGAAGAATGAGAGATGAATCCAATTTTAACAATTTACCATCTGTCTCTCTAGCTAGATTTGAATCAATATCACTTTCCAAGGATATGCCCATGGAATGTTGTGTTACTCTAGCATTGATATTTAGCAATCCTTGAGTAGTTCCTTTGGTTGAAGTAATAGTGTTAGCCTATAGCAATGAATCAAAGGGACATGTTCTCCAAAGTTATGTATCAAAAGATAAGTGTGAAGGATACTATCTGTTTTGGCATAGAGAAGAGCAGCTAAGAGATGAACACAAATCTGAGGGGTATACCCCATTGAGTTAAGTATCTAAGACTAAATCTAAAAGATTCTCTCCTCTCGACTATTTGAATATTCATTCCATGTAAAGAAAGTATATTGAAATCCTTATAAATAAATGAAAGAAAATGCTTATTTTATTATCAATATTTGAGTATGGAAACCTCAATGAAATTTATTTATGAATTTTTTCTCTTTTAAAATTTTTTCCTATACATTTATTAAACCATTATAGGATCTAATTCAAGATGAAAATCCAAGTGTAACTATACGTAAGACAATTTTCAGGAGAAGAAATAATCTTGGAGAAAGCCAAGAGGTCAGACAAGGTCTAGATAATTTTGAAGCCAAGTTGGATCGACTTCTAGTAATCATGAATGAAACTAATTCAAGGATAGGAAATCTTGAGCAAGAGGTGAGGGGAAAAGAAGTTGAGGAGGATGAATAAGTACACTCAATGAATAAAATGAGGAAGTTCCCAACAATGAGGGAGGAGGGGAAGATTTTAGAAACCATACTAAATCTAGGGATCTAGAAAGGGTTAGAACTCAAACATATTCTAAAGGAACCAAGAGAAAGTGTATGGAAACTAAATTATCTAGGGATATAAGGAAAATTAATCCTCGTAAATTCAGGGGAAAAGCCATTGGAGAAGAAGTTGAGGCTTGACTAATTCAAATGGAAAAGTTGATTTTTTCATAAAATAATTATTTTTAGAAAAAGTAATGATTTAAGTCTTGAGAGGCTCCATATAAATGATTTTAATTGAAAAAGGATAGATAAGACCCCCTTGGATCAAACACCCTTAGATAGAACCACTCTACTATTAAATCATACCCATAATGGAGTCTTCTTCACACCTATCAAAATACTGGAAAAAAATGAATTTTTCTTTATCTTTTAAGGGATTAAATAATGTCATTTAAAAATTATATTTTGCAAGATTGTGGCCCTTGAAATGAGCTTTCCAACAAGTATGGTTTTGATATATTTTCACTTTATCATGTATTTAATTTTTAATTTTTACTAAACATAGGTTTTTCTCTAAATATCAATCTCTTTGTTGTGAAGTGGTGGAAAAATAGTAAACCATTGTAAAAAAAATTAAGAAGAAAAACCCTTTCCCTAGGTATTTATGTCCTTGTTTCACCCCAAAAAAAATTGCATTTTGATTTATGCATAATAAGTGAGGTTGTATAAATACAATTCTAGGAGAAATCTGGTGAGTGGGAGAGGGAGTGGTAGCTCAGGTGGGAGGGATATTTTGAATTATGAGGGTGTGTTGGAGGAGGAGGGAGTGGAAGATGAGGATAATGACCTAGATGTAGGTGCAACAGTTCTTGTTTGTAGGGTGTTGGCACTTGGTGAGCCATCAAAGATCCTTCTTTGTGGCTAGGGGTCTCTGTTGGAGGTCCTTATTTGTGGCTAGGGGTCTCGCCTATTGTTTTGGGATGGGGGCCCTTGGCTTGGAATTCCTTGGTGGTTTTCTAGAGTGGTTGAAGCAACACTCTTTGATGCTATGTATTCAAGGATTTTCTATGTGGAGGGCTCTAAATTTAATGTTGTTCTCATTGATTCTTGGTTGGAGGCTCTCATTTTATCTTTTGAGTTTGTCTTTCTAGATGTGTTTCTGTCCTCTTTTCCAATCCCTATTGTAGTGGCCGGGGTGTGGTGTGGGGATACACTGAGCTTTTTCTCTTGAGGTGTCATTTTTTCTCTACTGTTATTTTTTCTTTGGCTTTGTCTTTGGTAGATAGATTCATGTCATTCCTGCTCTCTCTATGTTGCATTGGTTCTATTTATGGATACTTCATTGCTTATACCTTGGGGAATTCGAGGGGAGTGTCTCTTTCTTTAGCTAAGGACTCCTATTGGTGTTTTTCGCTTGGAGTGTTCTATTTCCTAGACAGTCTGAAATATTTTTTATGTGCTCTTTGGAAGAGCTAGCTGATGTGGTGTGAAAGGATTTCCTAGCTTTCATTCCTAGAGGGATCTTCTAGAAAGAGCTTCTCCTTGGTGGTAGTGTTGGGGATTTCCTACATCATAGCCATTTTCATGTTGGGAGTCTGAGGGTGGATTTTAGGGCTCTCCTCTATAATATTTAGTGGAGAAGTAGCCTAGCTTCTGGTGTTCTTCTTCTTGGGCTCTCTTTAAGAGCTATTGGAGCTTTTGGGTACCCATTGTGGGTACTCTCTATGCAGCAAAGGGTTTTTGATGATGAAGTTTCAGTGGTTCCTGCTAGGAGGTGGGTTTGTGTTATTCTTGGGCTCTATATCAAAGCTTTTGGGTACCCTTTATGGTTTTCTTTGATATCTTTCTCAAAGGGGGTTTTCTTCTACTTTTGGCACTGGGATCTCTCTTGGAGTTCTCTATTTTTGGGTCTGACTACGATGTTGGATCATGTTTTAAGCTATTCAAGTGGAATGCCCTTCCCTCTTCCTCCCTTGGAGATACCTATTGGTTTGGGTGTGATGTCTCTCTTGGAGCTCCTTCATGCTCAACCAAAGGATGGTGTGGCTCCCCATTCTTCTAGAGCTCTAACTCTCTTCCATTTTATTTGCACTATGTCTTTTGTTGAGGCAACGACAACTTTTGTTGGTTAGGATTCATTTGCTATTGAGTTGGAGGTGGTTGTGTTGGATATGGATGGGTGTACTCTTTTTTTGTTTCCTTTGGTGGTGTTCCTATTGAGGTGGAAGTTTCTCCTATTGAGGTGGAGATAGAGGTTGTTGGAGAGGTGTGCTCTTGGTATTCTAGGTTTTCATAGAATCCTCTCCTGTAGAGGGGAGCTTAGTCCTCTTGAGGTGGATTAGGAGTTGGTTTGTGGTGTGCTTGGGAGCTTCAAGGGTTGTCTCTCCTCTTGTGTGCTGGTATTATTTTCCTCTTCTTTTATTGGGTTATGGTCTGTTGTTTTTGAGTAAATGGTTGGTTGGTTGTTGTGTTTGTTTGTTGCATGATTGTCTTAGGTGGATTTTTATAGTGAAAAATTGGGTGGGGTTTCTGGTCCTAGATAAAACAAGGTTGTATCTGGGCTTCAAGCCCATGCTTGTGTGTCTTTTGTAGCCTATGATGTCTTGATTATCTAGTAGTTGATACTGTTGGGTTGCTAGTGGTATGTGAGTTATCTTTTTTAGAAACTTTTTGTTGGGATAATTCATACTTAATATTGGTTTCTTGAGTTTTAGTTGTCTTCCTTTGTAAAGGGTTTTTGGCCCCTTCAAAACCCATTTTTTACTCGTAATCAAAATTTAAGTTAGGTTGTATGAAACAAACATATGTCCAAATTATAGTTTTAGTGACTTCAAAAATTAATTTAAAAAATAATATGCAACAAAAAATGATGAAAAAATATCCTTTCACTAGATATTGATTTTGAGAATCTATATTTCAAAAATTAGAAGCTAAACCTTTATAAAAAAATTCTTATGTTGTACGATACAATGGTTACTTTCTAAGAGTGTTGTTTTCTACTTAAAACTAGTTATTAAAGGAGATGTTGAAATATTAAATATGTATTTTGAAAATTTTGAAAAAAAAAATTTAGAATCTAAACACAAACTTCCACAATTCACTAGTTGACATCATCTTCAAATTCTTAACTTTTTAATCGCTATAGGTCTTAGAAGATGAAGACTTAGTTAAAAATATTGATATAAATGTTCATCTTAGGAAAAAAATGACACATAGTATTGTGATTTCACCCTTTGAGATAAGGAACTAGTCATAAATCACTAGAGCTATGTGGGGAGCATCCCAGTTAGCTGGAGAAGCATCCAATTAGTGGATGAAAAAGAAGATGGAACTTGGAATCAATTCTTTGAAACTGAAATGGAATAGAGTTTGTTGATATTTTTCTAAAGAGGTGGTTACCCTTGTGTGAATCAAATATGGGAGTTAGAATAATCAATTCAAACCACACAATCGATGCAACATGTTATATTAAGGAAATCAAATTTAACAATACAAATGATAAAGCGATTCTTCAAAGTCATTCCATCGTCCTCTATTCTTAATGATCCTATATTAATGCTCTCAAATTTTAGGTATGCACTAGACTACTAGGATAACACCTAAGAAATGAGAATCCATTAAATGAAAATACAAGAAGCTATGCCTACATCTACATGATTGATGAATTTGATGGGTGATATGCTAAATGATGTGTTGAATGATATGATGTTGTATATAGAATGATGTGAAATGATGAAATGATTAAATTTTAAGCAAATGGATATGTTATGGGAATGTTGTATTGATAATGCAAGAAATAAGTTCCTAGAAATGAAATTTCCATTATAACACTACTTGAAATCCAATGCTAAATTCTAAGCTAAAATGCCAATGCTAAGCTCACTAATGCTGAAAGTATTTCTGTAGACAATTTATTCTATGCTCTCTATATGATAAGTTGTAAATGAGAATCTATTTATATATTTCACCAAGGTATCAAGTGATGTGGCTTCAATGGAGAATCAGGATCCAATCTAGAGAGATCAACTGTGAGAAGCGAAGAGATTAGAGAGAATCAAAGGAGTTGATCCCTTTAATAAAACAAGCTTGTCAAGTGTAGAAGGGAATAAATGAAAAGGAGAAGCCATGTGTCTCTAAGTTTGTTAAAATTTTTGAGGATAGATTCCCATTTATAAATTAGAAATAATTAATTTCTTGTGACACATGGTGAGGTGGAAGATGAGGTGGAAGGAAGTTAGAAAATAAAGAGAAATGTGACTAAATTCCAATTTTAAAATTCAAATTTAGTTGAAGGAAATTAATCAAATAAAACAAATTAATTAAATTTTTTTATTTAATTAAATCATGAAGAAAGTGGTTTAGATAGAAATAATTAAGAAATATGAACTATATAAATAAGTTTTGCAATTTATTTATAAGTAGAGGAAATAAAGATTTTATTAATTAAATAACTAGTATTTAATTAATTTTCTCTAGACCAATTTTAGATGTATACATTTTACCCCTCTTTGAAGTGATGTGTTTACACATTGCTTCAAAGATAAAATTTGCTAGTGCTAATGAAATTTTAATAATGCTCTAGCCAGTGATTTTTAGGAGATAACAAATGTATGCCCCCTTAGGAGATAAATTGGGGAACTTTTGCTTTTTTTAAAGATTTTTGAAATTTTTGAAATTTTTGATGATTTTTGATGATTTTGATGATGATTTTCTGATTTCATGATGTTCTAGTGATTTATCTCTTGATATAGAAGAAATAACCCGCAACTTAATTAATTGATCCTTAAAAAATTAAAATGTCCCATCATAAATTCCACTTTAATTACCCCTTTAATAGGCAAAAAAAAGTGAAAATGAAACTCATTTGTGTACTTTTGATTTTGAAATTTTGGAGTGAGAGAGAAACTTGAGAAATTGAGCCAAAAAAGTTGAACCCCTATGAGACTCATCGATTTGAGCATGTGCAATGACATAACCAGAAAATGACATATGGATCTCTTGTACAAATTTCCAAAACCTTCTTTGTGAATTTTTGAATTGTTTTTCCGACATTTTTAATTTTGGAATTTTATTTTCTTCACATTTTAGTGCATTGGATAGGTCTTTTAGCACATAGATTTATGGATTTAGCTCATCCCATTCCCAATGTAGTGCATCAAAGATCTATGCTGGCACATTTTAATTTTAGTGCATGGGAACAATGTTCTAGCACATGTTAGTAGTTAGGTAGCACATCTAATGAAGTGGCACATAGGTCTAGTGTTGTGGCACATATTCCAAAAGAAGTGGCACATAAAATTTTATAGCACATTGAAGTGATTTACCAATGCATTGAAGTCATTCTCTGGCACATTGAGTCAAGTGGTGCATTGATAGGTTGTATTGGTGCATAGAGAGAATTTTGTGGCACATATGTCTTTTTAGTGAAATGAAGCACTATAGTAGTGCGTCTAGCACAAAATTGAAGATTTTTTGTTTTTCTCCTTGATTTGGATGATGTTCGATCATGTCAATCAATGATTTGTTGTTGTTGTAGATTAGATGATTTATTGACCTCATGATAGGTGAGATTCAATAATGATGATGTTGTTTTGACCTTATGATAGGCAAGGATCAAAATAGATGTTCACAAGATTTGATGAAAATCTCACTTGAGTTGATAGGATAATTGATTGCTTGATGTTGATGGATTTGTCAATTTGATTGATTGATATGTTGATTGTGATTTGTTATAATGATAAGAGAGTGATTTAGGGAAACCTTCAGTCTTGAGAGTGCTTCATACAAACTTGGGAGTTGATTCCATGTCTGTCACAAGCTAGTAGAGATATTATTGAGAGATGTGGATTATCCTCATTGATTGACATGCCCCAAATTAGGATTAATTGGGGATTGCTAGAAACATTGGTAGAGAGGTGGAATAACAACCATAACACCTTTCATTTGGCCATTGGAGAGATGACTATGACACTAGAGGATGTCTATAGGATCCTGTGGATTCCTGTGATGGGTGACATTGTTGTGTATGATTAGGCTGAGTAGGGTGGCACACATGATCTACATTGGATATTCCATGATCAAATAAGTTGATTCCTTGGTAGGAGATGTTTGAGAGTTATGGCTCTTTACCTTCCATGCTTGTAGGTTTTGTTGGTGGCATTCTATGTCCTAACAAGAGGTCAGAGGGATTGTTTGTCAGTTGGGGTTAGACACTAGAGCAAATGATTCTGTATGGGACTTGGTACACCTAGGTTTTATGCACGATTGCACAGTTGTATCATGATTTACATCTAGTGTATCTTGGAGGTGCTATTTTATCTGCAGGGGTGAGATTGTTATAAATGTGGGCATTGGAGCATATAGCGGTGACACACCTAGTGATAGATAGGTATCGACCAATTGCGAGACCCTATGTCTATGGTTATACCAACCCAGTTGTCCACCATAAGATAGGAAAACTTGAGTATTAAAGAGACATGTACTAGATGACCTAGATTCTATGACATGGTAGCCATATGTGGATTGTGAGTAGTGGGCCAAGGATCACTTGGAGATGCCTTATATTTGCATAGCCATATATCTCATTGGAAAGACACATTTCATTATTGAGATATTCCTACTGATAACAAAACTTGGATAGTATGACAGAGTGCAGGGGATTCCATAGGGATTGGCTACATATGAACATAGATAGCAAGATGCCATAGAGTGGGGACCCACCTTATCCTATGATGCTGCTTTTGATGAGTACCACAAATTACAACTAGTGATTTGGGACTATCATCCAAAGATTGTGGAGGGATATATGATAAAGGAGTACTCATAGCACTTTTGTGGAAATCTGTTTCCTAGGATCTCAAGGCTTGATGAGCCAGTGTTGGTGCTGGAGGATGAGGAGGAGAGAGCACCCAGATGGAGGAGAGATAGAGGTGGTGGGGATGAGGAGGAGGGAAATGGTGGTGAAGGGGATGGAGGAGATGGGGGAGGTGGAGGTGATGATGGTGGATATAGAGATAGGAATAGTGGTAGGGTAGATGGAGGAGGTGGTGGCCATCTAGGACTAGATGTCAGAGTGCCTCAGAAGAGGTGATTCTTAGTAGTTGTAGCACAATATCACGTGTAGATATGAGTGCCTTATCAACAATTGTCATAGATTGCAACTCTATAGGCTCATGTCTAGACACTTCAGGGCTTGTTGGCATAGATACAGGGGCAGTTGCACTCATAGGCACAAGCGTAGACATAGACATAGGCACAACTCTCATAGGCACAAGTGAAAATATCACAAGAAAAAGTATAGATTACTGCCCTGAAAACAAAGAGAGACAGGTTCAAACTGTAAGTAGATTAGGCAGAGGGTATTATAGAGAGATTGCAGAGGGTTGCAGAGGGTAGTAGGATAACAGATCATTTCAGGAGGTACGACACTCTGCTAAGGAGGCAGCGTTTTATAAAATTAAATATCATGAGGTTATTCCACCAAAGCATTGTGAGAAATACTCTTAGTATTATAGTCACACTTGGAAAAGGACCACTAGCAGGGGTGTGACACAACCACTTCCATGAGAGCCAAGCATAGGTCCATCAGGTGGAGGAGGCATAGGTCCCAAGATGTTGGCACCATCTAGGGTGAGTACTACATAGCTCTGATGTATGATTTTTGTTGTATTTTGGACATGTATACATTGATACTGATGATTCATTACCATTTTTTATGATGCACCTCTTCATATTCATATATCACTATACACTTGGCATTATTTTGAGATATATATGCAATGATGATGATGGTTGGTCTATGTGCTTATGTGTGTTGATAATGATGGATGCATTTGATTTTTATTATGTATGCTATGTGATATTCTATAATATGATGATATGATAGGTTATGGATGCAACATGTGTTATTATTCTATTATGCTTTTATGAATGATGCCTATATGCTATATGTGATGAATCTTATGTTGTGAATGAAATGTTATGCATGCTATGTTTTTTGTACTTTTTTGATGTAAATGTATGATGCAATATATGAAATGGATTATGCATAAATGGATCGATGGAATGATTGAATGATGATGCATAATTCTATGTGTTCCCATGGATGATACTTTATTATGATGTATGAGATGCATTGTACTCTATATTTTTGTATTTTTCTAATGAAAATGTATGCACACATGTATAAAATGGATTATGAAAATGTTTCTTTTTGGATTATTGTAATGAAAATGCATGAGTAAATGTGTAGATGGATGGAAATGATATGGTAAATGCTTTGTTTTTGTATTTTCCTGACACAAATATATGACTAAATGGAAAATGAATGCATAGAAAATGATATGATAATGCTTGAATGAAATCCTAATGCTTATGCCCCTAAATGTAAATGATGTTTTTGTTTATGTCAAATGTACTCAATTTGTTAATGATAGAGATAACATCAATCATAAAATTGGACCACCCTTGGAAAAAGTCTATAACTATAGATGCAAAACTTAGTTTGAATGTAGCCTAAACATGTAAACCTAACAATGCCATGTTGTCATGTCCCAATAATTCAATTTATTGTGCTTGGTATCACCATTGAGTTTTTGAAATGTTGAAAGTAAGTACAAACATCAATGGTATAATTAGACCATGATGACCTGTGTACTGCTTTCATGATGTTTGATAGTGCAAGTTAACACAAGCATCTAGGTATAATTGGAATAAGATGAATAAGCATTTCTTACATAAATAAACAGGAGTTAATTTTTTTCTTATGCAAATCTAGAATTCCATTAGTGATACTTAGTAGAGAACATCCCATGATGATTCACATAGTAATAATGATCAACTCACAAACAACAGACAAAGAAAAATATCATTCTCGATCATAGCTTCTCTAGTTCTTGACATCCTTGAGTTGCTCCAGAGAAATGATAAGAAAAATCATGATACAAATAATTTGAACATTCGTGCCAAAGTGATAAAACCTTGATTTGGGAGATGACCATAAACTGAGATTTTTTATTATTGATCTTATTGTTCTTGGTTCAAATGGTTGGTTTTTGTGATTATGACTGATGTTCAATGTTGTAGCTCGCTTGATTGTTGTGTTTTTATCATGTTGTCGTACTATTGTTTGCCTATCATTTTAAGCTCAAAGATAGATTTCCCCAAGTGAGTTTAGGATTTTTCCCCAGTGGAAACAAACAAATTTATTATGGATATGTACAATGATTGCCAAACCAAGGTAAGACACAATCGCGACACTCGAATATGTACATGAGGCTCAAATGATAGACTCAAATAGTGATAGCGAAGAGCCAATGATCAACACACATTCCAATAGAGGAAGAATCTAACCCATCACAAATAGCGCTTGTTTCCAAGTTTTCACTACTTGATTTTAGTGTACTTTTTTAGATTTTATGTTTTTTTTTTACTTTTTCACTTTTTTTGTGTTTTTCATTTCTTTAATTTTTTTGTATATATATATATATTTGTATTTTTGATCTTTTTTATTTTTCTATTGTCACCAAGATGCCCATTTTCCAGGTTTTCATTAGGGCAACCTTTTTTTTAGGAAATTTTTTGATTTTTTTGGATTTATTTAGGACTTTTTAGTGCCTCAGATGAATCATGTGTAGAATTTTTTGAGATGAAATATTTTCATAGGCTCCTCAAATAGGTCTCCTTCTAGCATGGATAATTGGTATGCTCTTGATCCATAGACTAACACAATGAAAAAGGGACCCAACCAATTTGGTTCAAAGTTTCCTTTCTTCTCCTTATCTTGCTAATTGTATGGATTCTCCTTCAATATCATGTCACCAACTTGAAATATTTTGGGTTTGACCTTATGATTATAGCTTCTAGAAATTAATTCTTGGTAGGCTTTCAGATAGTTTACTGCACGTTGACATCGTTCATCTAATAATTATAACTCTTGTAATCTAGATAACCAGTAGTCTTCATTAGAGATAATACCCTTCAATGACACATGGAGTGATGGTGATTCAACCTCAATGGGTAAAATGGCCTTAGATCCATATACAAGAGCGTATGGTGTGGTTCACAGATACTGGCTTGGTATGCCCACAAATTAGGGTTTAATTGGATGTGCCAATCACGTCCAACATCGTTGACCATTTTCTTCAAGATTTTTAAAATAGTTTTGTTGGAGGCCTCTGCTTGACCATTTCCTTGAGGGTAATATGGTGTAGAGAAACGATACTGGATATTGAACTTCTCACACAATTCTTGCATGTCTTATTTTTGAATGGTCTTCCATTGTCAATAACAATGGATTAAGGGATGTTGTACTAAAAATGATGTAATTAAGGATGAAGGATAAAATTTAATTTCTTGTGATAGTGATTAGAGGAACAACTTCAATCGACTTCATGAAGTATTTTGTGGCTGTGATGATAAAATTGTGTCCATTTGACAAAGGTGGATGAATTTTACCTACAAGATCCAATTCCCACTAATAAAAGGGCCATGTTGATCTTAATGGTTGAAGCACTTGTGTTGGTGCATGGATGAGGCTGCCATGAATCTAACATTTTTGGATTTTTTTTATGAATTGAAAGGACTCCTTTTCCATGTTTGGCCAGTAATACACTAAACGAAGGAATTTCTTGGCTAAGGATAAACCACTTGAATGAGTTCCACAAATACCCTCATGAAGTTCTCATAAATTTGTTTAAGACTCATCGCATTCCAGACATCAGAGGAGATTTCTATCAAGACCTCATTGGTAAAGTACATCCACAATAAGAGTATTTCGGGCAGCTTGGCGAATGAATTTAAATTTTTGGTTTTGGGATAGGTCAGGTGGAAGGGTGTTTTCTTTTAGATAGGTATAAATTTTACCATAGATTGAGTTATTAGCATCAACCAAATGACATATAACTTGGGAATTATCACCAACATAAGTAGGGGTAAGTAGTTGTTCCACCATGAACTCATAATGGCTTCTTTTCTCTGTTATTTTTTAATAAGGAATCAATAGTGGCCATGTAATCAAAAAATTTATTATCCACTTTGGAAATCTGTTCAATTTTGATATCCACAAAGTATTTCTTAAAATCATCGATCCTTCTTTTGTAGGGAATCAATTTGTCATTCTTTTTTTAATAATCATCAATGACCTAGCTAATGATCAACTGAGAATCTTTGTAGACTTGTAATTCTAGGATTTTCCATTCTACTATTGTGTTAATGCCAATGATTAATGCTTCATACTCCACCATGTTGTTGGTGCAATGGAACATCAATCTATATGTTTTCAAAATGGTATGTCCTTGTGGACTAACAAATAGGATTCTAGCCCCTAATCCATGTTGCGTGTGTGATCCATCAAAGTATAATGTCCACTATTGTGCAATCAAGGTAAGAACATTAGCGTTTGGATACTCAATATGTAGAGGATGATTATCTGGTAGGGGTGCTTCAGCAAACTGGTCTACGATTTCTTATCCTTTTATTGCTTTCCTATCCATGTATTGGCTATCAAATTCACTTATTATCATAACCCATTTTTCCAATCTTCCAATTAGATTAGCTTTCCCGAAGAGGTATTTTATTGGATCTATATTGGCTATTAACTTGATGGTATGAGTTAGCATGTAGTGTCATAGTTGTTGGGTGGAAAACACTACTGCTAAACAAGCCCTTTCAATTGATGTATAATTAATTTCATATCCATTTAGCATCTTGTTGATATAATAAATTTCTCTTTTTTTTCCTTATGAATCTTCCTGTGCTAACAAGGCTCCTAATGATATCTTAGTTGTTGCAATGTATAATAAGAGTGGCTTTCCTTCTACTAGTGGTATTGAGATAAGTGGACTCATTAGATATTTTTTTAATTGGTTGAAGGACTCTTCACATTTCTCATCCCATCAAAAAGAAACATTTTTGTGTAGCAAGTGAGTGAAAGGATAGGTCTTATATTCCAATTGTGAAATAAATCTTTAGATTGATTGGAATCTCCCTTGTAGAGATCATAGCTAGCTGATGTTTTTGGGTGGCAACATCTCCATGATAGCTTTAACTTTTTCTAGGTCTACCCCAATTCCTTTTTCTAAAACTATATATCCCAATAGTTTTGTTGAAGTCACCCCAAACACACATTTCTTTGGATTTAGTCCTACATTGAAATTCTCTAATCTGGTAAAGATTTTGTCTAAGATATCTAAGTGTCCTTCTCTAGTGTATGATTTGGCCAATAGATTGTCCACGTAGTCTTCCATGAAGGTATGCATCATATCATGAAAAATTGTTGTCATGACATGTTGATAAATAGCTCCTATATTATTCAATCCGAATGGCATGACATTCCAATAGAATGTTCCCCATGAGCATGTGAAGGATATCTTATCTTGGTCCTCTAGAGCTATCTTGATTTTATTATAACCAAAAAAACATCCAAAGTGACAACATGCCATGTCCTGCTATTAAGTCCACTATGATGTCTATGCTAGGAAGAGGAAAATCATCTTTGGGGAAAGCCTTATTAAGATCTTGAAAATCTGTGCAAATGTGAATGTTTTTGTCAGGCTTTGAGACTAGTACAATGTTGGAGATCCACTTGGCATAGTCAATGGGTTTGATGAATCCTACATCTAATAACTTATTCAACTCTACTTTTACCAATAGGGCAATATGCAGATGCATTTTTCCTTAGCTTCTACTTGACTAGTTTTACTCCTGGTGGTAGGGATAGGTGGTGCATTATAAGGTTTGGATCAATCCCTGGCATTTTAGCATATGGCCAAGCAAAGGTGATTTGTTTCTCTATGAAGAATTTCAGGAAGCTTGGTTTTTCTTAGTTTGTCAAGGATGCTCCTAGATCAATAGTCTTCACTCCTTCTACATTGCTGATATTGATGGAATATGTGGGCTCAATCAATATTTTTTATCTTTCTTGAAAGTGTTTTGGAAGAGTTTCAAATATTCCATCCTTCAACACCTCATAGAGGTTTTCACTATTGGATGCACTCTTTATGTGTACTTTTTCTAGATCTAATACTACCACTGAATGGTTTGCACCATTGGATCTATTTCCTATATTATTCATTTTACAACTGAAAGACTTGACACTCCCCTATTTGGAAGCTTCGATATGATGTTTAATGGTGGAATCTATTTTAGGATTGTTGAAATAGAGGAAGTTGATGATGGCATCATTGTTTGAAAAGGTGGGGATATTGAAGGGCTCAATTTCCTCCCAATCTATGAGATCAAGATGTATTAGGGTAAGGGATCATCAGATTGGTTAAGGTCGAAGGTAGTAAGAGTCTTGATGGTGATGTCTTCTATTTTTCCAATAGAAAAGTTGAGTTCTATATGGTAACTTTCCTCCAAATTATTCATTTCACTCCGAGTCTGATCGTATTCATTGGAGTCATCAATATGTTGTGATCCTATTTCGAGTAGGGGTGCATACTTGTGTACCACATAAATGTCCTTGTTGTGTAAAGAATCTTTGGGTAGTGAATCCCACTCATACTCATTTGAATTAGTTTCATGTTCATCACTAGCTTGTAGTTGCAAGATTCTCTTAACAACCCTCTAAGTTATTTCCTCTTTTGCCTCCTCTTTATAACCCATCCCAGTTATGTCTTTTGGATTGATTAGGAGGGGTTTAATTGGTTCCATAATTCATTCTTTTCCTTTTCCTAGAGGGCATTTTCCCTCATATCCCATCTTTTTTAAGATTGTGAAGCCTTTTACATATTGTGCTATTTATACATTTGTAGTTGCTACTTGGGATTCTTCTTCGTCCTTATAAAGCCAATTTAGGATATCTTTGTCTTCAAATTCATCAACTATGGTGCCTACTTTTACAAATCAGCCATCCAAAATTGTAACTTGTTGTGATGACTATTGTTTTGATGTTGAGGGTTGCCCATATGACTTTGGGGAAGATAGTTGTGAAAGGCATAAGGATTGTTCAATTACATATTCACCTACATCTTTATCTTTGACTTGGAATTTTTTTCAAACTATTTGGACAAGGAATTTAATTGCATTTCATGATTTGAGGATGTAGAAGGAGAAACTTTTTTCTTTTTCTTAAACTATTTAGACATGGATCTAGATTGAATTTCATGATTTGGGGAATTGACCAACAATTTTGATGAGGAATTTGACTGGCTTTGATTATTGGTAGAGATGGAAGTGGAAGCTTCTCTATTATGAGGTGTAAAGACAACTTTGATCAATTTAAGGGTTCTGCATTATTGAGGACTATTAGAATCAGCCGAGATGGTGATTTATTGGCCACTACAAGGGAATTTCAAACATTGGTGGTATATTGATGGGACCACTTGCTTTTCATAGATCCATGGGCCATCCAATAGTATGTTGTAGGTCAAATCCTTGTCCAAGACTTGGTAGATTACATCTTTCTGAATTTTTCCTACTTGAATGGGTAAGATGATCAACCCCTATGAAGATCTTTCCTCATCTTCATATGCTTTATTGTAATCTTTTTATTTGAATCTATTACATTTTTAGAAAATCCCAGGGCATGAACAAGATTTAAAGTACATATATTCAGGTTGGATCCTCCATCTATTAAGACACATTTGATATGATGTTTATGAATTAGGGCTTCAATATGGAGAGGGGCATTGTGGGGATGAGAAATAGATGTGTCATAATTTTTTGAAAAAGATAAGCAATGAGGTGTAGTCAAATATCCAACCATGACCTCAAATTTACAAACTTCCAAATCCGTTGGTACTGTTGTGTCCACTAGGGATTTTTCAGAATCTCTTTGTGGGCGGGTGAAAACTTGAGCAATTCCAATATAGATATTTGTGTAGGGATATTTTTTAATTGGTCTACTATGGTATATTAATTGGACAGGGTAGTATGTGTTTTAGACCTACTTCCTTTAAGTACATATTTTTCCTATGCTCTCATGGTCACATTTAATGGAATGTTTTCTTCTCTCCCATTGATTTTAATGACATTAATTTGAGTATCAGTTGCAACCATGTCTTGTTTGATGTCATTAATCTATTTTTCAACTATAATGTTGTCTTATTCATGTTCAATTGGAATTTCATTAATTGGATTGTTGGATGCAATAATGTCATGGTTGTCATTGGTTTCAATGTTATTCATTTGATCTTCCACTACTAAGATATGAAGTATGACAATATCATGGACATAGTTTACATTATTCCCTTTGTTGTTTGTTATAGAAGACTCCCCTTTTCATAATTCGGTAAGGGATTTTCGAATGCTACGTGATCATCATTTATTTGGGGTCCTTCTATTCAGATGACTTTGTCATCTATAAAGTGTTGTATCTTGTGTTTCAATAGCATGCAACTATTTGTTTGATGACCTTTGGACCAATGTAATTCATAGTAATAAGCATCATTCCATCGTGACTATTTTACTTTTGGTTCAAAGCCTTAGGTGTTAGGTAGTGTTATAAAGTTATTTGCAAGAAGTTCTATCAATGCAGATTTGTGTGATTGACCCAAAGGTGTAATTTTTTTGTGGTTTGATTGTGTTTTATAGGATGGAGGTTTAGATGTGGTATTACTTTTATTGTGACTATTTTGATTGTTGTGTTATTTAACAATTTGATTAGTGCCTTTGTTGGTGTTTTGATCAATATTTTGGTTGTGGTTCCTAATATATTAAAGACCAGTTTGGCATTATGTGTTTTGATAGCACGATCATTGGCATTCTTGTTTCTTGTCCAAAATTTTGATTTCTCATTGTTGTTAGGATGATTGGATGAGCTAGCATTGTTTGATGATTCATTGTGAATTTTCAATACCCCTCTTTTGACTAAGGCTTCTTCAATTTTGACACCATTTTATATCATATTCTCAAAGCTAGGGGGACATTGAAATTGTAGCCTATATCTCATTTCACTATTAAGGTTATCAATAAAAAATTCCATCTTCTCTTGTTCACGTATAGAACAAGCATATCAAGCAAATAACCTTCTCCATCTTTGTAAGAATATGAGAGATGATTCTCCTTGTTTCTATTTAGTATTGCAAAGATCCTTCATGGTTATCTCATGTGAAATGTTATATGAATATTGAGGGATAAATTTGTTGAAAATTTCTTCAAAGGATCTTATGCCTAGTGGTAGTTTTGAAAACCATTCCATACAATGGCCTCCCAAACTATGAGGAAAAATTCTCATCAATTAGGTGTCTTCATGTGCAAACTCAAGACTCATGGTTCAAAATTCCCTCACATGGTCTGTGGGGTCATATTTTTCATTCTATTTATTGTATTTTGGGAGGTCACAATTTAGTGGTAATGGTATCATGTTCAAATCCCTATCAATAGGGTAGGGACAAATATCTTGTAATAAATATCTTTCAATAGTCCATCTTTCCATGTCTTGTAATTATTGTTGAAGGTTCTTCATTTGATTTGTTAGGGAAGCCATTTGATGTGCATTTGGAATTTCAATTTCAGTTTTCTTTGGTGTTTCTTTCAATTTGTTGACATCCAAATGACATGGTAATTTGACCCCTTGGTTTGCTAACATTAGAAGGTATTTTTCTCCATCCTTTTCAAAGATCCTCTCTAAGAATTTGTGAAATTTGGGATCTTGATTTTTTTGTTCTATTTCCTCCTCTATTATTTCTTCTATTTCATGTTGAGGGATTTTGTGGATAGGGTTTTCTTCTAGTTCACCCATGATATTTTGAGGTTCAAGTTCCTTCTCCTTAAGTTTTTTCTTTTGGGATCTTGTTAAAATGGGCACGCAAGTGATGAAGGTTTGCAAGAATTTAATAGTTGTTTAGGAGTTCCAAAGAGATACCTAGGTTGAATAGAATGATGAATTCTATTGATGGAACAAAGGTAATGAAATTTGATGTAAAGTGTGTTGTTTTTGGATGAAGGATGACAAATCTTGATGGTGAAACTCAAGTTGATGATCAAATTTAGATTTGATGATGGTTGGGAACTTTTATATGTTTGATCAAAGTTTAGGTAAATGATTTCACTTCTAAATGCTAATTTTTCCAAGTTTAAAGCATTGTTTGGATAGCAAATGAACTTTTTTATGGAAAAGATCCTAAATTTGGGTTCACAATGTTGAATATGGGGTCAAATTTATCTTTCTAGTTATAAATTTGGTGGATGCATTGTAACAGTCACTGTATGTGTTAAAAGGTGTATGCATTATAAAATGGCTTGAATGCACCAAAGAATGGGTTGGATGCACTATAAGAATGCTTGAATGTGCTACAGGATTGGTTGGATGTACTATAGAATGGTTTGAATGTGCCAAAACTTACTAGATTGATGCACTACAGAAAGGCTTGAATGCACTGCAGGATTGATTGGATGTGCTACAGAATTGGTTGGATGTGTTGCAGAATGTATTGGATACACTATAGGATTGGTTGGATGTGATATAGAATGGTTTGAATGCACTAAAGTATTGGATTGATGTGCTATAGAATGGCTTCAATGCACTGCAGGATTGATTGGATGTATTGTATAATAGCTTGAATGAGTTGTATGATTGATTGGATGCACTATAGAATAGCTTGAATGCACCAAAGTATGGGGTAGATGCACTACAGTAATGGGTGAATGCATTATACAATGAAATTGATGCACTGGAAGATATGGTGTATGTGTTATAACAATAGATGGATGTGCCAGAGAATGGTGTAAATGTGCTAGAATAAGTAGTGTATGTGCTAGATTGGGAAAATGTCATAGTTTCTTGCAAGTTTGTTTGATTTTTCTAATTTTCCAGTTAGAGAATTGTTTGTTTCAAAGGATGTTTTCTAAATAAAGGTTTTCACTTCCAATGTGTGATGTTTTATTTGAAGTTTTTTAAAAAACACATTGGTGAAACACATCAAACATGTACAATCTTAAGATTGTGTAGGACAATATTCACTAGATTACCATATGGATTTTACTCCAGTTGTGCCTACATTTAGCAGATGATTAGAAGCTTGAAAACAGTGGATCCCCTCCATGACACTCAATTCTTAGGTCAGCCAAGCTTTAGTACCCATGAATCTCCCATGGCATACTTCTCATCTCTACTAAAATCCACAAAAATTTGGGATGACTTCAAAGGTTAGACCTTTTGCACAAATAAACATAATAGGATTTTGGCTTGCTATCACAAAAGGTTTGAGTATAGGCATTTTTTTTGTGGGGTATCATCCATATGGCAAGAGACCATTGTTTCTCTTCCTGTCAATCCTTATGATACTTGAACTTTCCTCAAGTACCCACACTTATATACTGGGTGGAAGTCACTTGGGTTTAGTGTGTTCCCGGTTGGGTCATTCCATTGGGTGATTACTTTTTCCCACAAGGTGGACCCTCTAAGGATTAAAAAAAATAAAAATGAATGGGTCTATCTTTTTGGTCACCTAGTTAAGGGGAGAGCATATGCCTACCATTCATCAAGCATAGTAGACAAGGTGTCCTTTCCCTCCTAATTAATATAGATTCCTAAATT
>VDFB02193867.1:648392744-648447708 GCA_007258455.2 Sequoia sempervirens | reverse complement strand
ATTGTGTGTTTTGATAGCACCATCATTGGCATTCTTATTTCTTGTCCAAAATTTTTATTTCTCATTGTTGTTATGATGCTTGGAAGAGCTAGCATTGTTTGATCATTCATTGTGAATTTTCAATACCCCTCTTTTGACTAAAGCTTCTTCAATTTTGACACCATTTTAGATCATCTTCTCAAAGCTAGGGGGACATTGCAATTGCAGCCTATATCTCATTTCACTATTAAGGTTATCAAATTTTTTTCCATCTTTTCTTGTTCACGTATAGAACAAGCATATCAAGCAAATAACCTTCTCCATCTTTGTAAGAATATGAGAAATGATTCTCCTTGTTTCTGTTTAGTATTGCAAAGATGCTTCATGGTTATCTCATGTGAAATGTTATATGAATATTGAGGGATAAATTTGTTGAAAATTTCTTCAAAGGATCTTATGCCTAGTGGTAGTTTTGAAAACCATTCCATAGAATGGCCTCCCAAACTACGAGGAAAAATTCTCATCAATTAGGTGTCTTCATGTGCAAACTCAAGACTCATGGTTCGACATTCCCTCACATGGTCTGTGGGGTCATATTTTTCATTGTATTTGTTGTATTTTGGGAGGTCACAATTTAGTGGTAATGGTATCATGTTCAAATTCCTATCAATATGGTAGGGACAAATATCTTGTAATAAATATCTTTCAGTAGTCCATCCTTCCATGTCTTGTAATTATTGTTGAAGGTTCTTCATTTGATTTGTTAGGGAAGCCATTTGATGTGCATTTGGAATTTCAATTTCAGTTTTCTTTGGTGTTTCTTTCAATTTGTTGACATCAAAATGACATCATAATTTGACCTCTTAGTTTGCTAACATTAGAAGGTATTTTCTCCATCCTTTTCAAAGATCCTCTCTAAGAATTTGTGAAATTTGGGATCTTTATTTTTTTGTTCTATTTCCTCCTTTGTTATTTCTTCTATTTCATGTTGAGGGATTTTATGGAAAGGGTTTTCTTCTGGTTCACCCATGATGTTTTGAGGTTCAAGTTCCTTCTCCTTAAGTTTTTTCTTTTGGGATCTTGTTAAAATGGGCATGCAAGTGATGAAGGTTTGCAAGAATTTAATAGTTCTTTAGGAGTTCCAAAAAGACACATAGGTTGAATAGAATGATGAATTCTATTGATGGGATGAAGGTAATGAAATTTTATGTAAAGTGTGTTTTTTTTGGATGAAAGATGACAAATATTGATGGTGAAACTCAAGTTGATGAGAAAATTTAGATTTGATGATGGTTGGGAAATTTTATATGTTTGATCAAAGTTTAGGTAAATGATTTCACTTGTAAATGATAATTTTTCCAAGCTCAAAGCATTTTTTGGATAAAAAATGAACTTCTTTATGGAAAAGATCCTAAATTTTGGTTCACAATGTCAAATATGGGGTCAAATTTATCTTTCTAGTTATAAATATGGTGGATGCACTGTAACAGTTATTGTATGTGTTAAAAGGTGTATGCATTATAAAATGGCTTGAATGCACCAAAGAATGGGTTGGATGCACTATAGGAATGGTTGAATGTGCTACAGGATTGGTTGGATGCACTACAGAATGGTTTGAATGTGCCAAAACTTACTAGATTGATGCACTACAAAAAGGCTTGAATGCACTACAGGATTGATTGGATGTGCTACGGGATTGGTTAGATGTGTTGCAAGATGTATTGGATACACTATAGGATTGGTTGGATGTGCTATAGAATGGTTTGAATGCACCAAAGTATTGGATTGATGTGCTATAGAATGGCTTGAATGTGCTATAGGATTGATTGGATGTACTGCATAATAGCTTGAATGCGTTGTAGGATTGATTGGATGCACTATAGAATAGCTTGAATGCACCAAAGTATGGGGTAGATGCACTATAGTAATGGGTGAATGCATTATACAATGAAATTGATGCACTAGAAGATATGGTGTATGTGTTATAACAATAGATGGATGTGCCAGAGAATGGTGTAAATGTGCTAGAATAAGTAGTGTATGTGCTTGATTGGGAAAATGACATAGTTTTTTGCAAGTTTGTTTGATTTTTCTAATTTTTTGGTTAGATAATTGTTTGTTTCAAAGGAGGTTTTCTAAATCAAGGTTTTCACTTCCAATGTGTGATGTTTTATTTGAATTTTTTTTAAAAACACATTGGTGAAACACATCAAACATGTACAATCTTAAGGTTGTGCAGGACAATATTCACTAGATTCCCACTTGGATTTTACTCCAGCTGTGCCTACATTTAGCAAATGATTAGAAGCTTGAAAACACTGGATCCCCTCCATGACATTCACTTCTTAGGTCATCCAAGCTTTATTACCCATGAATCTCCCATGGCATACTTCTCATCTCTACTAAAATCCACAAAAAATTGGGATGACTTCAAAGGTTAGACCTTTTGCACAAATAAACAGAATAGGATTTTGGGTTGCTATCACAAAAGGTTTTAGTATAGGCATTTTTTTTGTGGGGAATCATCCATATGGAAAGAGACCATTGTTGCTCTTCTTGTCAGAAAAATCCTTATGATACTTGAACTTTCCTCAAGTACCCACACTTATATACTGGGTGGAAGTCACTTGGGTTTAGTGTGTTCCCGATTAGGTCATTCCATTGGGTGATTAATTTTTCCCACAAGGTGGACCCTCTAAGGATTAAAAAAATAAAAATGAATGGGTCTATCTTTTTGGTCACCTAGTTAAGGGGAGAGCATATGCCTACCATTCATCAAGCATAGTAGACAAGGTGTCCTTTCCCTCCTAATTAATATAGATTCCTAAATTAACCAAAAGGAAATAAATCAACTCCAGCCCTTGCATCAAAATTATTAGTAGTTTTCAATAAATGTTCTTTGACAATAGTCAAAGGTTTCAACAAAGTCTCTAATAGCGTTTATAAAACCTCCATAGCAAAAAGACATTCATCAGTTTTCAAAATTTGGAAAATTTTGTGTGATGAAAATTAAATGCACCATTATAGTAATTCAATGTGCTAAAAAGGTAGATGTGCTTGAAAATGTAGTGAATTCACTAGAGAAAGTATTAGATGTGCTATAGAAACCCCCTGATATGCTAATGAATGGCTTGGATGTGTTGAAAGAACTCATGTTTTGTGCTATAACATTCAATGTATGCGCCAGTAAATGTTTTGGGTACACCAGAAGAACTCAAGTCTAGACCTATAAGCACACTTTCCAGAAAATGTTAAAATAATAGGGGCTAGGCCCCATGGTAGGCACCAATTTATGTGTGAATAAAATATGGAAATAAAAATAATCAATTCAAACCACACAATTGATGCAACATGTTATATTAAAGAAATCAAATTTAACAATACAAATGATAAAGTGATTCCTCAAAGATGTTCCATTGTCCTGTATCATTAAGGATCCTGCATTAGTGCTCTTAGATTTTAGGTATGCACTGGAATACTTGGATAACACCTAACAAATGAGAATCCATTAAATAAAAAATTTAGGAAACTATTCATACATCTACATGATTGATGAATTTTATGGATGATATGCTAAATGATAAGATGTTGTATACAAAATAATGTGAAATGATGCAGTGATAAAATGCTAAGCCAATGCATATGTTATGTGAATGTTGTATTGATAATGTAACAAATTAAGTTCCTAGAAATGAAATTGCCATTATAACACTACTTGAAATTAAATGTTAAATTCTTAGCTAAAATGCCAATGTTAAGCTCACTAATGCTGAAAGTATTTCTAGAAAGTAAATTTATGCTATACTCTCTATATGAAAAGATATAAATGAGCCTATATTTATATATTTTACCAAGGCATCAAGGGATATGGCAGCAATGGATGATCAAGATCCAATCTAGAGAGATCAACGGTGAGAAGCGAACAGGTTGGACATAATCAGGGAAGTTGTTCCCTTTAATAGAACAAGCTTGCCAAGTGTAGAAGGGAATAAATGGAAAGGAGAAGCCATATGTCTCTGAGGTTGTTAATATTGTTGAGGATAAATTCCCATTTAGAAATTAGAAATAATTAATTTCATAAGATAGATGGTGAGGTGGAAGATGAGGTGGAAGGAAGTTAGAAAATATGGAGAAATGTGACTAAATTTGAATTTTAAAATTCAAATTTAGTTGGAGGAAATTAATCAAATAAAACAAATTAATTAAATTTGTTTATTTAATTAAATCATGAAGAAATTTTTTTAGATAGGAAGAGTTAATAAATATTCAATCTATATAAATAAATTTTGTAATTGATTTATAAGTAGAGGAAATAAAGATTTTATTAATTAAATAACTATTATTTAATTAATTTTCTCCAGACTAATTTTAGATGTATACAACCCCAACTCTTTTTTGATAAAAAGCTCATTGAATTTCATAATCTTAAGCAAGGAGAAATTTCAATGAGTGAATACTAGGAGAAATAACACTCATTTCTTGAGGTATGTGCCAATGTACCAAAAGGATGAGTGGTTTTGAAAAAAAATGCATTATGGGACTTAATAGCTAGATAGGTGGAGAAGTGGATGTGCACAGACTAGCTACTATGGACTAGGTCTATGAGAAGGAAATAAAACAAAATAAAAAGGTCAAATCCATCTCAAACTATTGAGAAAAGAGGAATCATAAGAAGAGTAGAGGATTTCACTTTAAATAAGCTCCCAAAAAGTCTAATGAGGGGCAATAATTTTTGAAGTATGGGGACAAAGGATCTTGTAATAATTAGAATGATTCAAGGAAGGATTGATGGAGAAACAATAATGATAGTAGAAATAATAACAAATTTGAAGAAAATGGTGGTAATATTGATAGGCCAACAAAAAGAAGAGGTCCAGTGAAATGATGTTATACATGTGGAGGTGATCATTATGCTAGTAAATGTCCCAACAAACCATCAAGTTCACAACCACATGGTAATTATCTTCCTCGCCAATAAGCTGGATTTTAGAAAAGGATCCATGCTATAGTGGACAATCAAAAAAATGAATACCAGATCACCCTAGTCAAAACTCTAGGTACTTTATTTTGTTTACCCATTTCTTGTGTGGTAGATTATGTGAATCAAGAAACATGGATATTGAACCAATTTTTATTCGAGGTAAGGGTTGAAGTGGCAATTTTCTCTATGGAAGTAAATTTATGTGTAGCACCCTTAGGATCCTATGATGTTATCCTAGGAATGAACTAGCTATGGAATCATAGAGCTAAGGTGGATTTTCATGCCACTACCATAGAATGTCTGGATGATCTAGGGAGTCTAGTGTCTTTTCAAGCAACACCTAGAGAAGTGAAACTATGATAGATTTTGACTATGCAAATGTATAGGACAGAAAAAAAAAGGTTACCAACTATTTACAATTAAAATGGATAAACTAGAAGAATTGAACAAATTCACTCCTCGAGATATTTCTATGTATCATGATATGGAAGAAGCTGAAGAAGGCGTAGTGGAGACTAGAGAAACAAATATGGAAAAGTATCCAATTTTAGAGAAATTTGTGGTTGTTTTCCTAGGAGAGCCATCAGGACTACCTCCTGAAAGAGTATTTTATTTCTCCATTGATCTTGTACTAGGGTTTGAACCTATATCTAGAGTACCCTTTAGGATGACAACAAAAGTATTTTCCAATGGATTAATAAAAAGTAGTGTTTCACCCTTGGGAGCACAAGTGATATTTGTAAAGAAGAAGGATGGTACTCTACGCTTGTTTATAGATTATCAAATTCTTAAAAAAGCAATGATAAAGAAAAAGTACCCATTTCTACAAATTGATGATCTTTTTGATGAAATGTAAGGAGTAGCAGTAATCTCAAAGATTGATCTACAATCTGCATATCATCAATTCAAGATCAAAGATGATGATAGTTAAATAACTAGATTTAGGACTAGATACAATCATTACAAGTTCATACTCTTACCCTTTGGACATATGAATGCACCAACAACATTCATGAACCTGATGAACAATGCATTTATACATTTCCTTGGATAGGTTTGTATTAGTATTAGCATTGTAGAAATTTAGAGATAGTTCTCCAAAGGTTAAGAAAGCACAAGATATATGGAAAAATATCTAAGTATACATTCTTTTAGAAAGGAAGTGTAGTACCTAGGTCACGTAATTTTGGAGAAAGGGATTGTAGTTGACCCAACTAAGACTAAGGTGATACTTGTGTGGTTGGTACCCAAAGCTAAATAGAGGTTAGAAGTTTTATGGGTTTGGCTAGTTACTATAGGATGTTTGTTGCAAAAATTTCTAGGATAGCTTATCCTATTAATTCATTACAGAGGAAGGGTAAGAAATTTGAGTGGTCAAAAAAATGCTAAGTAGCATTGGACCTACTCAAGGAAAAGTTGACTACCACACAAATACTAAAGGTACATGATCTAGAAGCCAAATTCATTGTCATAAAAAATGCATCAAGTGAAGGTTTAGGTGGAAATATGATGCAAGAAGGGCAAGTCATTGCTTATGAACTAAGAAAACTAAAGCCCTATGAGAAAAAATATGCATCACATTATTTAGAGTTAATGACAGTTGTTCATGCATTACAAATGTTGAGACATTATTTGATAGGAAATCCTTTTGAATTAATGACCAACCATCATGGTATGAAGTATTTATTTACTCAACCTAATCTAAATGCATGAAAAAGAAAGTGGTTAGAGTTGATATAAAATTATGAATTCAACATTAACTACATCAAGGGAAAAGAGAATAGAGTTGTTGATGCTTTAAGTCATAGAAGGAATATTTTCTCAATAGTAACAATTCAAATTAACTTTAAGGGGAAAGTATTGCAAAAATCCATGGATGATGAGTTTTACAAGAAAGTTAAGAAATCACTCATGGATAATCCACAAGATGCAAGATATGAAGGTTATAAATTTGAACCAAATGGATTACTAAGGTTCAAAGGGAGAATATATGTACTTGATTCAGAGTAGTTAAGGAACTTGGTGTGGAAATAAGTTCACAATGCACCATATTCTAGACATCTTTGTGTGACGAAGATGTTGGTGGATGTAAAGACACTATATTTTTGGAAAGGTATGAAGGGGAATGTTGCAAGATTTCTAGCAAGATTCTTAGAGTTTTAAAGAGTTAAAGAATAAAATCATCACCTTGCAAGACTTTTATATTCTCATGTTATAGCCGAGAGCAAATGGAAATTCATTAGCATGCAATTTTTTCAAGGTCTACCAATATCAAGGAATAAGCACAATGACATTCAAGTAGTGGTGGATAAGATAACTAAGGTGGAACATTTTATTTTTGGAAATATAATTGATGGAGCTCCTACTATAGCTCAAAAATTTATTCAAGAGGTTTGGGTATGTGTAGGATCATCATGGAAAAAATAGGACCTTAAGTGGCAAAAAATTCAAAAAAATTAGAGTTAGGAAACTTGACGTAAAAATTAGAATAAGTTATCTATATTATTTCAAAAATATGTAAGAATAGAATCTATAGAAAATTGAATGTAGTTTCTGAACTACTAAGTATGTTTTAAAAAAAATCTATTTGGTGAAAATTTGAAAATTCAATGCAGTGCTACTTAAATTTCAGGGAAAAAATAAGAAATAGGTGTCTGTCTGACCACCCTAACCACAATAAAATGATAATATTTTTTAAAAATATTTTAGATATAAATAGAGGACTCATTCCTCAATGTGATGCATATTTTTTTGTAATATTTTTTCAAGTAAATAATAAATTATGAATAATTTATTACAACTTTTTTAAAAATATAAAAAATCATATGTCTGACCACCTTAACTTGGTCAAAGCTTCATGAAATTCATTTTTTTATTTTTTTAGTCCTATAGTATGTGAATCATAGAATGTGACTCATCTTTTGGATTCAAAAAATGTGATATTGTTTGAAAGCTATAGATGTTTTTCAATCAACCTATCAATTGGGAATTTAATCGTAATTTGAAAATGAATAATAATTACTTATTAAATTAGAAGTAAAGCATAATTTATATTGGTGGAAATCTGAGAATCTCCTTTAAAAACCCTTTTCGTTTCATCAATTTTGGGTAAAAAATAGTCATCAGCCTCATACCCATCATATTGCCATGGTTTGGCCCATCATGATCCTGCACATACTCGTGTTTAGATTGCATGGGATTCCTAAGATTATTTTAGATAGGGATGCTCATATAACCTCTAGGTTTTGGAAAACCCTATTCTCATCACTTGAAACTAAGTTGAATATAAGTTCAAACTTTCGTTAAGAGATGGATGGACAAACTGAAAGATTTAACCAAGTGCTTGAAGATCTACTAAGGAAGTATTGCATGGATTAACAATACAAGTGGGAATATTACTTACCATTAGTAGAATTTTCATATAATAATACTTATATTTCAATAATAAAGATGGCTCAATTCAAAGAATTATATGGCAGAAAATGTAAAAATCCTATAAGTTGGGATAAGCTAGAAGATAGGGTAAGTATTGGGCCAGAGATGTTATTGGAAATGGAGGAGGAAGTAAAGGTTATCAAGCAAAGGCTAGCTAAATCAAATGATACATAGAAAAGCTATGCAGATTCCAAGCAAGTACCCAAAAACTTTGTAGTAGGGGAAAATATTTTGTTGAGAGTAAAACCTCATAAGAGTTTCATCATGTTTGGAAAGTTTTCCAAAATAGATCTACACTACATAGGTCCTTTTGAGGTTCTCGAGTAGATAAACCTTGTTTCTTATTAGATTGTGTTGCAACCAGCTCTTGCAAGGATGCAATATGTTTTTCATGTCTAATACCTTGAAAACTATATACCAGGGGATAAGTATGTTATTGATTGGAATGCTTTACTAGTATAGGATCTAGGAGTGGCAACAATCAAGACTCTCAAGATGATTAGAACATGTAATCTCCACTTGCATAGTTGAGAGGTTCTTCAATGAAAATTCTATTGGGATCAGTATGCAAAATATTTTACTACTTGAGAGGACTATGCTAAAATCAAGAAAAAAATTCCTCATGTTTTACATGCTTTTGAGAATTCTTGTAAAACAATTTTTATATGATTTTCTTATAGTTTATTTCTATGTCTATTACTATATAAAATAATTGGGGATGGAAATTCACAAGGGGGGGGATATGTTACACTTTGTTGTGCTACTACTTATTTACTTTTACCTAGTTGGGTGAAAATACATGAAATGAATGTACTTGTACTTTATGTGTTTTGAAAATATGAAGAATAAATGTTGATTCATTATGATGTTATGAAATGATTTGATTATGAAAATATATGATGCAGATAGATATATTGTTTTTAGCTAACTACCATTGCAAGGTGTAAGTTGGATGCCGGAATTGAATCAAGCCTCATGAAGAGAGGGGCAGTATCACTCAGGGAGAAGAACTTGGTTTGGTAACCCTTGTTCAAAGACCTAAACTAATCTTTCACACACACAATTCTAGTTTGGTCAAGTTAGGATTATAGTTGGGAGATACTAAGTTATCTTTAACCATGCTTCCATTTATATTTGTAAATTTTCTTGTTTATGAGTCTAAGTACTTAGTTTTTTTATTTATGAGATTTCTTCTTTGTGTGTTTATAATTGAACAATAAAACATATTTTCATAATATTTATATATGTATATATGCATGTGTCAATAGGAAGCTCATTCGCATGAGTAAATATGTTCATAATAATATGTAGATAGATATATCGTTGCATCCTAATATGCGGATTACTCATATGTATGGGAATGTAATTTGAACATAGTGACATATACCTACATATATATATATATATATATATATATACATACCATGTATATATGTTAGTTGATAAGACTATGATTATATGTGTTTTAATATAAGGTGTCATAAATATGCATATGTATAGTATATATATGTATGTATGTATATGTGTATGTATGTATGTATGTATGTATGTATGTATGTATGTATGTATATATTAACCTTTGAGTATTTATTGATGGAAAGGACATGTTCATACTAGTATGTTAATATATATATACATATGTAACTATATATATACATATACACATATGCCTAGATTGATATGTTAATGTGGTGTAGAAAAAAGTAACCCTTTTTCACACTTAATTTGGGAATAATTAACACTAAAATTAACTTAATTATGCCTTGATTTAGTGTTGTAATGTGTTTTACACATTCACATTGAATCTAGGGTCATTTTTTATGATAAAATGTACTTAATTGTGCCTTGCTTAAGGTCTTGTAAAGTGTTTTCTTACATTTTCACACCAATCTAGGGATTTATTAATTAATTGTGGTTAATTTACCTTAATTTACCCTATAATTCAAATATAAGCCTTATTAATTGCATTTTAAAATGATCTATCCAAACACCTATTAATGATATTGCATAAAATTTACATTAGTAAAGACAGAGTCCTAGAAAACTATGCTAGGACCCATTCACCACTTTGGGCGAATGGGTCCTCCTAACCTAGGAAACCCCGTTTTTGGCATATTTGAGATGGGTTTTTTATGTTATTTCACCTCCCTGAAGCTAGACCCTAGAAAATTGTGCTAGGACTTTGAATTTATTTGTGGTGGGATTTTAATGATTTTAAGTTATAGTTTTAATGTCGGCTTATGTTATTTGAATTTTGGGGTTAAATCTCAAGTTATGTATGAATACAAGGTTATTTTGCATGATTTTTAGCTAGATAAGATAAGCAATCTATGAGCTTAAATAACTTTCTTGATATCAATCATTAATATTCAGAAAGAAAAAAAGAGTGGATTTTTGAAGTAGCATTACAAGTCTCCAATACCATTTTGTGTCAATTATCAAGCATTGTTAAAGGATTTATGATAGATTCGTATAGAGAATCATGAGGGATTTGAGGTCTTGGGAGATGCATAAGACATGAAACCAATCCTAAGGAATTGTCTCCCAAGTGATTCCATCTTCTATGATCATCTTACTTGTAGCCTAAAGAGGTGTATATTCAAATTTATGGCTTATTCAGAGGATTGTAGATCTACTATACTAGGTCACTTACATTGTTAATGTTTCATTTGAGGGATCTATTCTAACACAATTGAATGGAATTACCTTTACATTATTAGGGATTTAATATTAGACACACTTAAGTTTAGGATTGCACACATATTACATGTTTTAGATTTTCATTCATCATCAAGGTTTAATTACTAGCATGGGGTTTGACTGAGATAAACCCCTATCCACCAACAAGGTTCAAAAAAAATCTTGTATAGATTATTAGGAGATCCAGATCCAAAAGGAGTTTCAAGTTGTAGGAAAAGAGAACAAAACTAGAAGTTGAAGATCAAATTTAGAGTTTTTTGAAAGGACCTAGTAGAACCCATTCACCTTTTGTGGAGAATCAATCCCTGTGAGGGTTTGAAGGGAAGAAAATATTTACACTGTGAAAGCTTCATTTATAGATTCCAAGCTCTTTGGATAGGTGTACTAGGAAAAAATCACATTAGGTGGCAAATGAGTTCCTATTAGGGTTCAATAATAACAAGATTTTATTAGGTGCATAGTATTCCATACTCTCTCTTTTTCCAGAAAAGTTATAGATTCTTTTTGTTTTGTGTTGAATTCATGCATTATATGTGATAGACCTATAATTAGGTTTAAATTATCAGTTCAATTTCTTCTTCCCAAATTGCTATTTAGATCACCACCTCATCCTTGTGTGAATAGTTACCTTATTAGGTTGATAGTTACCTCAAGGTTTTGGACCTCATCTCTTGAGTGAAACCATTATGAAAAAGAGGGCTAGACATCATTGCCACCTTTTATATGTTTCATTTTGGTGAACTCGACCCCTTTGAACATCTTAAATTCTGATTTGGAGTACATTAAAACCCTAGATCCTAGTTTTGTATTAGATTTGTATTTCTTGCATTTCATTTAGGGTTCCTTCCTTTTGCATTAGCAAACATTACATTTAGGGTAAATATGCATGTTTGCATTGCTTATATTCATTAAAAATTAGAAAATGTTTCTTAGATCTGATTTATTTTTACATCTTGTTATCATTGAAATCATCATTGAAATATTTAGATCCAAATTGCATTATAGATTTAGTCACACTATTCATCATTTAATAATACTAAGAATTGCATCTAGAGACTTGATATCTAGGAAATTTGTTACAAAATTAACTACTATAGATCTAAGATAGAAAATACATAGAATTAACTCACTAAAAGAGAACTCAAATTCAAACAACCCTAAATTGGGACCCATTCACCCCAAGTGGCGAATGAGTCCATGTACACCTTGAACAAAAAGGATTCTTGGTAATTTCTAGTGTTTTATCTACATTCTTCTTCTTTGTAAAAAATCCTAGATTGGGACCCGTTCACCTCAAGTGGTGAATGAGTCCATATACACATTGTGATACAAAAAATTCTGATTTTTTTTCTTTTTTCGATAAGTATTTTTGTTCCTCTTCTACGATCTAAGAAATAGTTTATTCAAATGGATTTTTTTTACATTCAATTTCCTATTTATTTAGATAGATTTGGAAAGATAAGGAAAATAATTTTTCGAATATTTTAGTTAAAGGTAGCATTAAATTTTTTCATTCTCAGTATTATTGCATCAATAGATTAGTTATTTTACATTTGGAAATCATTAGAAAATATTAAAAAAAAAGACAAAAAAAAGAAGCATCAATCAAGACCCTTAGGGAAAGCATAGTTATTTGATTATGTCAAATCTCTTTTTCAATGTTAACCTATCCCTCAAGACTTTTAGTAGTGATGAATTTGACATGTTAGATGAAGCCCTTGAGGACTTCATCTCATAAGGTTCATCCACTAAGGCCTATTATGATAAACATAAACAAAAATTTCTTAATACAATCACACCACAACTTATAATTTACACTCCTTCACAAAAACCTCAAGTTCAAAATAAGCCCATGCTTATCCTTGAACCACCAAAAAATAAACCTTCACTTGGCAATGATAATTCTTCACAACAAATAAGTTGCAATACCATCGTGCTACCTACAAGGACCAATAGGAAGCAACTAATAACTCATGTTTCATTACCCTTTCCTAACCCTATTTTTCCTAGTGCTCTTTTTTTACTCGCAAATAGTGGAAAGGAATATAATCTTGTTGCAAAAATTAAGAATACTCCCACTTAGAAATACCTATGGGATCTTATTCAAAACTCACATAATTATAATAGCATGCTTCAAATAGCTTTGAAACAAGTTATGATCCCTCCTAACACTATTTCAAACAATGTGGTAGTGATAGTTCAAGGAATGAATGAGATAAACATGGATAATTTTTTTCACAAAATTGAGTTTCCTTCCTAAGAAATTTAGAAGAGACATGAAAACTTCAATATAATAGTCCATGTTAATCGAATCACGATAAAACAAAACCTTGTTGACAATGGTTTGGCCCTAAATGTGTGTAGTGTGAGCCTTTTGGAAAAGATTGACATGGGTAGAAGTGACATTAAACATGATTCTTTATCTATATATAGATTTGATAATATAGGGAAACAACCACTTGGATTCATCACATTACCTATTAATGTTGGGAAAGTAACATTACAAAATACGGTCCATATTATGCCTGATGATATTTCTTACTATCTCCTCTTACGATTTCCTTGGATTCATGAAATGAATGGAGTTCCTTCTAATTTGCATCATGTAATGATGTATGTCTATAACAACAAGGTTTACATGCTAAAAGTTAACCTAGACTTGAAATTTTCTTGATCGCTAAGAGAGACGGAAGAGATTCTTTGGAAGACTACAATCAGCTACAAAAAGGAAGTTACGAAGGAAGAAAATAAGAAGAAGATTGATGAAATTACTAAGTTGTTAGAAGATGACATGGGTTCCTTAGATTAACACCAACATTCATGGGAGTACAAAATTATAACAAAAGAAACTAAAAACTCAAAAAAAAGACCAATGGTAATATCAATGCAAAATTTGAAGGACATATCACAGGTGTCTACCTCATCTACTCTAGAAGAAGAAACAAGCTATGCATTTAATTTTGATGAGAAAGACTACCAACAACCACCAAACCTGAATGAAATGGAAATTCTTTATGGGAAAGGTTATGAAATTGTAAAAAAACTTGGTTATAGTGGAAAAGGATGTTGAAGGAAAGAAAAAGAATCCATATTCCTATAGATCCAAACACACAAGAAACAAAAAGTGGTTTGGGGTATTTCCCTTCTAAAATAATGCAAGCAACAAAAAAACTCTCACTCAACATTAAAACTATCATATATAATTCTAATAAACAAACTCTCACCTTGAAGCATCTGGAGTTGATTAACACAACTTGTGATGAACAATTATAATACTTTAAGGATGATGAAGCTTTGAAAGAAATGTTAGCAATTTAGGACATGCTATTTACTCCTAAAATGAAACGAGTTACATGTGTTGTGGTTAGCACTAAAAAAGTTCATGAAGAAAAGGAAAGTAATGAAAATGATAAGTAAAAAGAAGAATATAATCTTGAAACTCCAAAACAAAATTCACTTCCTTTGGGAGATACAATCAACATACCAATGGACACAAATAATGAAGAAAAAGTAATTCAAATAGGAAATTTACTTGGTGAAGATGAACAAGAAGCTCATGTGCAACCTTACTTCATGAATTTCCCAAACTCTTTGCTTGTCCACTTATTCAAACATGTCAGAAAGTGATGCTAAGATAGTAACACACAATTTATAGTTCTTGCAAAAGATGCTAAACTAATGTGGAAGAAAATATGAATGATGAATCTTAAGATAGCTTTATTGGTTAAGCTTGAAATTGAGAAACTCCTTAAAGCTAGTTTTATCTTACCTATTGATTATTCTCCTTGGATTTTGAACACTTTTATTGTTGCAAAACCTAATAATCATATTAGGATGTGTACAAAATTTGGTGATTTGAATAAAGCATATTTAAAAGATCACTTTCCCCTTCCTAATATTGACATGATAGTAGAATCGACTGTGAGACATGCTTTGTTATCATTTATGGATGGATTTTTGTGATACAATCAAATCTTTATCAATCCTCAAGATGAATAGAAGACAACATTTACTATAGCTAGGGGAACATTTTGTTGGGTAGTTATGCCTTTGGGAGTAAAGAATGTAGGTGCAACATATCAACAAGATATGACATTGATATTTCACAATTACTTACACAAGATTTTGGAAGATTATGTTGACAAAATTCTAGCAAAATATTTAACTCAATAAGACTATGTGAATATCCTTCAAATTTAATATTTGAGCGAATGCAAAAATATAAGATGAGATGGAATCAAAAAATCTGTCTTTGGTGTAGATAGTGGAAATTTTTTACATTTTATAGTATCTCAAAGAGACACTAAGCTGGAAACAAAGAAAATTGATGTTATCATTAACAAGAAACCTCCTAGAAATATTTCTTAAATGTGTAATTTACAAGGAATAATTCAAGTTATCCATCATTTTGTAGTGTCCATAGTAGATCAAATGTTACCCTTTATGCAACTCCTTAAGATAGAGGTTTAGTTTAATTTGAATAAGGATTGTAAACATGCTTTTGAGAGTTTGAATGATTATCTGGAAACTCCACCTATTTTACAACTTTCCATGCAAAATAAGATTTTTATACTTTATACAACATTGACCCATGCTCTTGTAGCATTGTTGGCCCAAAAAGATGAAAATGGTAAAGAGCACCATATTTATTACATTAGCTGAACTCTCAACGATTATGAAACATGATATACAAAAATTGATACAAAAATAGTGCTTGGCTCTCATATTTGCTACTAGTAAATTGGGTGTGTGCAAGAAGTTGAGTCCACTTTTTGGCTAAAAAGTGGAAGTGTTTTATCTGATTTTCAGCATTTGACACATTTGACCTTAAAATTTGAAGCACTTAGAGATGAAATCTTTAAAAAAGTCACTAATCATAAAATGTAGTGCTTAGAGTCTAGTTTCCAAATATGTAATTTATTTCAGTACCCAGATTGTACAAATAGAGTTTTAATAAGCATTTCTAAAAACCACTGTTTAAAAGTCATTTTTTTCTACCATACCATGCATGTGTATGACATCTATATTTTGACTTAAATTATTGTATTTTTCTAAATCCTTTTGGGAAAAGTTTTATGACTCATTGAAGCTTGCTCTTGATATTTTTTTGTAATTTTTTATTGAATTTTTTTTTTGTTAAATTTTTATTAGGAAAATTTGTCATTTTGAAAAATTGTGTACAACATGCATAAGATGACCTAAATTTATCATTTTTTGATTATTTTTTTCAAATTGAAAAGAATTGTCTGAAGTTTTCTCTTGTGCAATCTGTTTGTCAAAATGTTATGTTGATCAAAAGTTATTAAAATAGTAAAAAACTCTGATATTTAAAGTTTATGGACCAATTTTATTAGAAATTAATTAAAAAAATAAAAAAAATAATTCAATTGCAAAAAAAATTACATATTTAGAATCTACATTGTTTCATCTAAAATGGGTTTTAATTTCGTCAAAAAAATTTGCAAAAAAGGTCGTCAGCCATATGTCCAAAGTTGGTATTTTTCTTTGACAATGTTAGGGCCTTGAACTTGTAGGTCAAACTAGGTTGAAGGCCTAGGTTCAGACTTCCAATGCTTTTCCTAAACCAAAAACCTTGGCAAAAACCCACCCATGATGCAAAATAAAATTCAATTTTAAAAAAATGGGATCCCGTTTATTAATAAACAGGATCCCATACTATAATTAGGATCTCGTTCCCATCCAACAACATTCTGACCGTTGTAAATGGAACAGGATCCCGTTTCATAAATTTGGATCCCGTTTCATAAATCAGGATCTCGTTTCTTATTAATCGGGATCCCGTTCTTATAAATTGGGATCCCATTCTTTTTCCATTCGTTCAGAATCCTATGGGAAATGGGATCCTAATTTTTAGAAAGCGGGATCCCATTTCATCTTAGGCTTGAAATCCCGAACCGTAATGGGATCCCGATTTTTAAAAATCGGGATCCTGTTTATTTAAATCGGGATCTCATTTCCTCAATGTCGATTTCAATTTTTTGGTTAAGGAAAAAGACTTCCACGTTTCGTGGACTCAACTTTGTGCACTTACCCAATTGAGACATTATTTAATAAATGCTGAAATCTATGTTGTAACAAAGTTTGAGCCTTTATAACACTTTTTTTCTAGAACAAGTTGTATCATATCAAAATGGCCCCTTATCATTTTCATGGACTTTTATGTCTCGTTTCATGGTGTTGTAACTATTTTGCTTTAATTTTATGTTGTAACATGGCTTAAACATGCTTATTTAGGTACTAAAACTCAAAGAATGATGTATTGTGAAGGTGTTGTGAAGTGTTGTAAGACATTTCTACATTATTGTAGACTCTATTTAATGCAATTTACCTAAAACTCACCTTTTCACTCATCAAAAAGCCTTATTTTGAAGTGTTGTAAAGTCTTGTAACAAGCTTTCACACTCAGATTATAGGCATATTTTAACTATTTACACCCTTCTCATGCTTTATTTGGTCCCTTTATGCCCTGATAAGTTGTACTTAAGTGTATTTTTGCATATTATCCCAACAAATAACATTAAATACAACATTTTTCCTCACACATGTTTTCAAGTTCTAGGTGGGACCCATTTACCATGGGTGGCGAATGAGTTCCCCTTGGCCCCAAATTCAAAATATTTTAAATTTCCTTTTGGGATGTTATTCAAAATCACTTTTTGTTGGCCTATGATGAGGTATGAATAGATGCTAAGGAATAAGAATTATATAAATAAATGATTTTCACCTCATTTTACATCTCCTCATTCATTCAAGCATTCAATCCTACATTTCAAGCATTCAAGCACTTTACATCAACAATCTAAGCACTATTCATGCACTTTGAAGTAGCCATTAACAATACTTAGGATTTGAATCATCAAGGGTGAGGTAAGTTGATAGCACTTGCATGTTATTAACTTATCTTTCTCTTTCATTTCATTATCTTTTCAAGGGTTTAATTACCAAAAGTGGGGTTTGACCAAGGCAAACCCCTATTCACTAACCTTAATCAGTTTCCCCCTATTGGATCTTTGTTTGCAGCCCTTTGTTTCTAGATTTGATAGGTTATTAGGTGTTGAAGATTTATTTTCAAGTCAACTAGGTGCTTCAAGTCAACTTGAGTCAAATTCAAGCTTGGAGAGTTATTTTTCCATTTTCTATAGACTTAACTTTGTTAACCCAACAAGCTGAGATTTCTAGATTTGGTGTTGTAGAGTTGTCTCCTTATTTTTAAGAAATTTGGGAGAGGAATGATTCACCATGTGTGTCGAATGAGTCCCACCTTAGGACTAGAAACTTGAGTTTTGTAATATTTTGGATACTGACAGACATAAACCAACTCTCGTCGGTTTTTCACCAGTAGGTGGATTGATTCGCCACCCTAAGCGAATGAGTACCTATATGAAAAATTTGTGATTTACATCAAAATTCAGAAAAAAATTTTACAAGTCATCCAAGTGCACTCATATTCATCTCTATACTTTTTGTTTTGCATTATTTCTTCATTTACATAGTTGTTTTCATATCATAATGTGTTTTTAAACATAGTTATAAGTGCACTTTTGCATTCATTTTCAGTCATCTAGATTAGTTAATTATATTTATTTAAATTCATTTACATTAAACAACATTGCATACATCCTAATTTGAGTGATACATTAGCATTTTTAGCCCTATCTCTCTCCTTTTAGGTGAAAAACCCTAGAAGTGAAAGAGTAGTCCATAGGGTATCAAAAATCTATGTTTCATTTTGGTGAACCCAACTTTTGAACACTTTAGATTTCTAATTGCATTCACATATTGCATCCTAAGTTTTCATTTGATTAGCATTTGATTAAGACATTGATTTGTTATTGCATTCTAGGACTTTTCATTTTGCATTAGTGAAAAATTCATTTAGATTTTTTTTTTTGAATTACATCTCATTGGAAAAAGTCAAAATTTTCATTCTAAATTTGTAATTACATTCTATAGAGCATTTAAATCATCTTTAAATATCTGAAAAACACTAAAAATCTTCATACTGGGACTCATTCGCCACCTAGGGCGAATCAGTCCCTTTGCACTTTTTAGAAAACATTTTTGAAATTCCTTTGGCATTTTTTTGTATTACTATTTCTTGTTTCTACATTCTATTTTCATTTACAACATCTCTATATTTAAACAATTCTTACAACTTTGTTTATTCACATCATGGCATTTTCTTCCAATAAGATTTGGAATTCATTAAAATCATTGGTAGACATGTTCAAATGTGCCTTTGGCTATGACCCTAATGACCTTGAACTCTAACATGCTCCTTCAACTCCTAATGATTGTCCTCCTCATGAAGTAGACATCATTGGAGAAGATGATGGTAGCATGCAAAAGTTCTACAATGACTACCTTGACAACCTAGAAGCCAATGACGCCTTTTTCCCATCCATGAAATCGCAAGACCTTCCCACTATTGCATATTTACATCTTGAAATCACTATAGGACCTATGGTTCCTCCCTCATGTGGACCTAGTTCCTCTCACAAATAACAATCCCAACCATTCTATGAGCACATAGTAACAAACATTCCTATCAACCTTGAAGAGACTTATGGTAAAGGTTGTGGCACAAAACATGAACATGACATCCATCATTTTTTTGAAGAACCAATCAAAGAAAACACAACATGACTCTGATATCATGATTCTTTTCATCCTAAGAGACATCCCCTTCAACCTAGGACTTTTAGATGTTTGAATTGTGATTTTGAATGCTCCTCATAAATTAAATATTCTTCTTCCACAAGAGAAACTACTATCTCCTTCTAAGGATAATGATGTTAGGATCCCCATGGGTCCTTCTCCTCCTATTCATGAAAAAGGAGAATCTAGCAAGCAAAAATGACCTTACAAACTCAAAAATATCAAGTTTCCCACACATCCTCCACCTAAATGTGAATAGAGGCTTGATATCCTTTTAAGCAAAGGTTTTATACTTTTAGCACCTATGAATAGGTTGGTTATTCATCCCAAATAATTTAACATACCATTTTTCAAATATCATCTCATCCTTGGCCATCACACTGAAGAATGTCAAACATTGAAAGAAATACTGAATAAGGATCACTTCATTGATACCAACTATTTCCCCGTCATATCTTAAAGCTATTGAATCCAATCATCATGCCATAGTTCTAGAATTCCCTATTCTCACTATTGTATGATCCTTTCACATAACCCACCTCAGCTCATGCTTGTCCTTACCCTTTATGGGGAGGGGACAAGATATTGTTAGCCTTGTCCTTATAATGCAATTACCTTTGTCTCTTAACTATGTTATTCCTTTTTCGCTTATCTCCTTAAGATTGAGAAACCAATAACTTAGTTAATGGTTGACTTATATTTTCCTTACTTGTTCCTTTTTCTATTTTTTTTCATGTGTGTATCATATTCCCCTGTATCATGCATTTGATGTTCTCTCTCTTTGTACATTTCTTCTATTCATACCTCTATTCTTCTATTTGTCATGCATTATCTTTTCCATTTTCCTTTTGGGGATGACGTAAAGAGTATAGACACCCTATGTCTCTTCCATGTTGACCCAAAAGGTCCTTGTCTTTTTTGCTTTTTTTTTGTGTTCTCCTTTTGGGGATGACACAAATCATAGAGACGCCCTATGTCTCTTCCATGTTGACCCACAAGGTCTTTGTTTTTTTCTCTTTTCTGTGTTTTCCTTTTGGGGATGATGCAAGCCATTGAGACCAAAATGTCTCCTTCATGTGGAACCAAAAGAATTTTAATTTTCTTTTTCACTTGTGTTTTCCTTTTAGGGAAAATACAACGCATTGAGACCAAAATGTCTCTTCCATGTTGACTCAAAATAGACTTTCTTTTTCTTTTGTTTTCACTCTATTTGTATCATTCTTCTAGTTCTATGTGCTTTGGGAAATGATGACAGTTCCTAGCTCTTTCATAAACACATTGAAGCAAAGAACATATTGACCCCATATTCATAGATCCCTTATGTGTTTGGTGTGCTTTCTTTTCTGGGGGTAAACTCCCTTTCTTTCTCTCTTTCTTTTTCCTTGACATGAGTGGCCTAACTTTGAAACATATGAATTGGCATAGGGCTTTCCAAGTTGGCTCTCATGTCTTGTTTTATTTTTCAAATTTTCTTTTTTTCTCTACTTTAAAGTAATTTCTCACATAACGATGTGTAGAAATTCCTTTAAAGTGGGAAGTATACATTACCATAATTCATTTGCATTCCTAGTTCCTAGTGTAGCCTTGTTGTTTATATGATGTTCTCGTCACTTTGTGGATGACATTGGGTGTGATGTCCTTCATAAGTGTGATCTTTTTTAGCACATTACATTCCTCTTTGTGGCCTGATGTGACACATAGCATCCACTAAGTTGTGAATTTACTATTATTTGATTGGTCCTCTCTTGGAGACATTAGAAACAATGTCCCCTAAGTGACTAACCTTCCATACACTAAGCAAGACTCCTTTGAACATCTCTTACATTTTACATTTTACATTTTACATTTTTGCATTTTTACATTTTGCATTCCTTTTGCCACCTTGCATAATGCAATTTGCATGACTGTCGTACCTTTCCTTTTTGTTTATGAGCATTTGTTTCCTTGTGGCACCTTTTTAAAGTTATTAGGTGGTATAACTTTGGCATGGTTGAGTGGGAAGCCCAACTAGCAGGATGAATTTTCCCCATAGCCACCTTTGTGTTTTGTGAGTGCATACCAACTAGCATATGTATCTCCCCTTTGTAGGATTTCTCACCCCATAGACAATCAGAAGTTTCATGGCCCCAGAGTGAGTATACAGTTGGGCCTTCTCACCTAGTGAAGTATCCTATGTTATGTGGCCTCAGAGTGAGTATGCATTCTATTTTTCAAACAATTAGCCTAGATCTCTTTTCACAACTAGTTGGATTGAGGATCGAAGCTTCATCAAATTCTTTTCAAAACTTGTTTGTTCCTTTATTCTTATGCTTATTTTTTGATGGGATCTTCATCTTTGGGGTTGATCATCCCTCTTGATCATTGTCATTCCATCTTGCTAGCGTAAGTGCATTTGAACCCTCCTCTCGATGTTCATGGCTAATTTAGTGCGAGTTTGAAGTAGGTTCATCCTCTCACTAAAGTGGGGGCTAAATGTATCATAGAAAAATGGCCCCTTGTCATTTTCATGGTCTTTTAGGTGTTGTTTCATGGTGTTGGAACTATGTTGCTCTGATTTTATGTTGCAACATGGCTTGAACATGCTTATTTAGGTATTAAACTCAAAGTACTATGTGTCATGAAGTTGTTGTGAAGTGTTGTAAGACATTTCTACATTCTTATAGACTCTATTTAAAGTAATTTACTTAAAAATCACCTTTTCATTCATCAACAAGCCCTATTTTGAAGTGTTGTAAAGTCTTGTAACAAGCTTTCACACTCTTCTAGGAATATTTTCACTATTTACACCCTTCCCATTCTTTATTCGGCCTCTTTATGCCCTCATAAGTTGTAATTAAGTGTATTTTTCCATATCATCCTAAAAAAAACATTAAATACAACATTTTTCTTGACATATGTTTTTTGGATCCTAGGTGGGACCCATTCGCCATGGGTGGCAAGTGAGTCACCCTTGGCCCCAAATTCAAAATATTTTAAATTTCCTTTTGGGATTTTATTCAAAATCACTTGATGTTGCCCTGTGATGAGGTATGAAAAGATACTAAGGCACAAGAATTGTATTAATAAGTGATTTTCATCTCAGTTTACATCTCCTCACTAATTCAAGCATTTAATCCTGCATTTCAAGTTTTCAAGCACTTTACATCAACAATTCAGGCATTATTCAAGCACTTTGAAGTATCCATTGACATTACTTCATATTTGCATCATCAAGGGTTAGGTAATTTGATAGACTTGCATGTTATTATTTTATCTTTCTCTTTCATTTCATTATCTTTTCAAGGGAATAATTACCAAAAGTGGGGTTTGACCAAGATAAACCCCTATTCACTAGCCCTTAATCATTTTTCCCCTATTGCATGTTTGTTTGCAGCCCTATGTTTGCATATTTGATAGGTTATTAGGTTTTGAATATCTATTTTCAACTCAACTAGGTGTTTCAAGTCAACTTGAGTCAAATTCAAGCTTGGAGAGAGTTATTTTTCTACTTTATGTAGATCTAACTTCAACAACCCAACAAGCAAACATTTCTAGATCTGGTGTTGTTGAGTTGTCTCCTGATTTTTCAGTAATTTGGAAGAGGACTGATTTTCCACCTGTGGTGAATGATTCCCACCTTAAGGCTAGAAACTTGAGTTTTGTTATATTCTAGATCTTGGCAGACATAAACTAGCTTGCAACAGTTTTTCACCAGTAGGTGGACTGATTCGCCACCATGGGCAATTGAGTCCCACTATGAAAAATTAGTGATTTCCATCAAATTAAAAACACTCTATAATCATTACAATTCATCCAAGTGCACTTACATTCATCCCTATACTTTCTATTTTGCATTATTTATTCATTTACATAGTTGTTTGCATATCACAATGTATTTTCAAACATAGTTATAATTGCACTTTTGCAGTCATTCTTAGTCATCTAGATTAGTCAATTGAATTTAGTTAAGTTAATTTACATTAAAAAATATTCCATACATCCTAATTTGATTGATACATTAGCATTTTTGGCCCTATCTCTCTCCTTTCAGGTGAAAAACCTTAGAAGTGCAAGAGTAGTTTATAGGGTCCCAAAAATCTATGTTTCACAAGTTTATCAGGATGGTTAGCTAAGTGGGTTATGTTGTTAATTGAGTTTAATATTAAATTTTTCTCTCTGAAATAAATTAAAAGATAAGCCCTGACTAACCAATTAGATGATGCTCCCTCTCCCCTAGTATTACCTAATATTGACTAATTCCTTTATGAGAACATGTTGACTATTTGAAAAGACAAAGAAACATGAGAATTGTAATTTGATGGTTCTAAGTGTCAAACTAGCTTTAATGGAAGATTTATATTAATTCCTCCTTTAGTTAAACCTATTGCCTTATTTTTCTATTTAAACTTCCTTTCTGCAAATAATGCTATGAAGTATGAAGCTTTAATAACTGGTATACATGTTGTGTTAGCATTAAAATTCAATTTTTTCTCTATATTTAGTGATTCACTCTTAATTATTAAATAGATAAATAGTCCATATAAAGAAAAACATGATAAAATCATTTGATATAGAGATCTCACAATGACATTATTAGACAAATTTGAATGATATATGATGGACAACATACCAAAAAAGGATAATTGACATGGAGATGCAATGGAAAGCATCACTTCCCTTGTATCTCCCGAAGATCCTCTTGCTGATTTCACATTTAAAGTTCAAATGATCCCTAAACCATTGATACCGTATAAAAGAAAAAGTGTTATTGACTGTTACTGACAACAATAGTGAATGGTATATAATGATATTCAAATATTTAAAAGATGATGCCTTTCATGAGCCTACAACTAAGAATAATCGAACTCATCTTTAGAAACTTGCATCTAAGGACTTCATCTTTACAGACACTTTATATAAAAAATCATTTAATGGCCTTTTAATTAGATGTATTAAACAATCTAAGATCCCTATAACACTTGAAGAAGCTTAGGCATGTTCTTGTAGGGGCCAATTTGGAGGAAGATCATTAGTTCAAAAGTTGGTTTATATAGGATATTGTTGGAGACACATGGAACAATATTGTTTGCATACATGAAGAAATTCCATAAATGTCAAAAACATGTAACAATTTGATTCATGCTCCTACCTTAGAAATTCGTGCTCAAGTTTCTATTTGGCAATTTTTTTGTTCTTGGGGTTTGACCTTATTGGGAAGATATCACCACCTTCTTCCATTAGACATATGTTTATCATTACCACAACCGACTAATTCATGAAATGGGTAGAATCTAACCCTCTATGTTCCATGAAAACTAATGCAATGTGTTGCTTCATATTAGAACAAATTGTTGTTCACTTTGGTCTCCCTTTTGTGTTAGTTCCAGATAATGGAACTTAGTTTAGGAACAAGGAAGTGAACAAATTCTTGGAAATATTCAATATTCAACATCATTTTTCAACACCATATTATCCACAATCAAATGGACAAGTAGAATAGAATAAAAAGACTATTGAACAAATTCTACAAAAAATAGTAAGTAAGCATAATAAATATTGGCATAATCAACTAACTTATGTGTTATGGGATTACTATATGAGCATTAGAACATATACGAAAAAAAACTCTTTATAACCTAGTTTATGGTGTTGAGGCAATAATGCCCTTAGAGTTAGAAATTTATTCCATGAGAATTTCTCTTAAAGGTCTCAATGATGATACTACTTACAAAGAGAAATGATTGCTTTCTCTTGAAATGCTCGATGAACATATCAATGATCTTGAACATCTCCAAGTTTATTCTCAAATAATGTGATGTGGTTATAATGATAATGTCATACCTCAAGAATTTAATAAAGGTGACCTAGTGTTATATGAAAATAAATGTAATGTTAATGCTCCCCCAAATGAAAAAGGAAAATTTATCACTAATTGGTTAGGACCTTATGTTATAAAGGAAAAATATAGGTCTCGATCCTACACATTAACATAAATGGATGGTACACCTCTAAAAGAACCTATCAATTCCACAAATTTGCATTGGTATTACATATAACATTCTCCTTATTGAATAGTGTGTTAGAGTAATGTTGTTATATTAAGTGGATAGTTTCTATTTATCTCACATTTCTTAATTCATTGACACACAATAACAATGTGTGTCTTAGAGTCTAGGGTAATTGTTCAAATGATATGAATAATTACTTTAGTTGCCATACTATTCAAAACCTTGTGTGTTATCATAATTTTAATCCCCATCTACATTTAATGTTATTATATCATAGGTGTATTTAAGTTAACATAGCATACTTAATCAAAATATAGCATCTAACATAAACTACAAACAGTTTAACTAGATCACATAAAAAATAAAATCATCGAGATATTTATTAAATATACTTACGAAGGATATTTGATAAATCACATTGACATTTAAATTCAACACAAGATCATAAAAACACAAGCATCAATGTTGATATATATATATATATATATATATATATATATTTATGATATATATGTATATGTAATATATATGTACATATATATATATATCATCATCATCATTAAAATTTTATGTATGTATGCATCACTTAATACAATACTAATAAGGTTCCTATTTTGTAGACACCTCAAGGGCTGATGACCTCTACGGCCATTGTGATATAGCAGTATGCAATTGTGACCTACTCGAGTTTAGTTGTAGGCTCTCCAATAATCCAAATGCTCTAGCCTCTCATACAAATGCCTTGACATGCTCTCTATCTACTTATACCCTAGCAAGCTCATCCTATAGCCTAGAGATCTCTACTTGTAGGTCACTCTCTATTCCACTGTGAGTAGAAACTCAAGATACTAGGACTACTGAAATCTCTACCTGAAGCTAGACAACATGATTAGTGGCTATCTCGTATGTTTCTCCTAGTCTCACTACAGACTCAAAGAGGTTTGCATGTTTCCCTATAGAAGGCGGGGGCATGTACTCTAGAAGTATATCATCCTCTACATGCAATAGAGGCACTATCTCAGTGATTTCTCACTAATAGATCTTGTGCCACTCTCATGCGGATCTTGCAATATATAAATCATAAGAATATTAGTAAACAAAATAACCATACATAAAGCATATGTGTAAAAGATACATGCATAATGAAATAACATAAATATGAAATCATCACCTGGATCCCCAGTCCACTAGTTAGGGTATGAAATACAACAGTGGTCCCCCTCTATGTTGGAGGTGTGGGTGGCCTAGTACTATTAGCCTCTCCATTCCCACGTGTGTGGATCTCTGGTTTGGTTCCAACATGTGATCTAGTGAATGTGATAGGCATTATCTCTCCCCTATCAGGGGCAACTGGATCCTCCTCGACCTCATCAGTATCCTCACTCATAAACTAAGTCTCCTTCCATCCCTCATCCTCATCATCCTCATCTTAAACTAGAAAGATTCTAGGAATAGTGTCATCCTCATTGGTATCCTCATCTATCTACTCATCATCTTTGTGCTCACTGTGACCTGGTAGAGGTTGAGCAAAACCCATAGGGTGATACAGAGGGGAGACTAGAGTTTTTCAAGCTATAACCCACCACTTGTCATAGGCCTAAGTGGTACCTACATCATTAGCCTCAGAGATGATGACTTTCCCTAGGCCTAGGAGCACTTTGTCTTAATTGTCTATATATCACCCTAGTGTGCGGTGGTACTTAGATGTGTCCAAATTTCCTCCTAACATGATCATAGGAGAATGATTTGACTATGTAATTATGTCTACCTAGAAGAAATTGATCCATTTGTAATCCGTGTAGCTCATGCATGTCATCTGCCCACTAGGGAATCCACTGATATGGTCTCAAACAAATATTATCCTCATCCAATCAATCAAATCTAATCGACCAATGTAGTAAATCACCCTTCTTCCATGGTCATCTCAGGTGGCTGACCTATGGCTGCTATGATGGGAACCCTATTGGCCTTGTACATGTTATATTCTTGAAGCACCAAATCTATAGAAGTGTATAATGTACGATGTTGTCAAGCTTCTAGTATACAAACTGACCTATATCATAATACAAATGGGTGAGCATGTTGCAGCCCCATACATAGACGGTCCTCTAATCCTTGATGCTCCTAAAAGTGTGAACAAGTCCACCATCTAAATATGTTCCTCAACCATTTGGTACTAATGTGAGTGGTATAATCATGATCAAGATCTATCATAGAAGTGGCGACCATGCATTTAGAAGCCATTTAAGTTGAATGCATAGTCTGATGATCGAAGGACTGATAGGCCACTCCATACAATATAGAATATAATCCCTCATTTGTGTAAAAGATCTATCATAGGCTATATGTACAAGCTCGCCTTAGATAGGAATCTATAAGATGTGGTGTACATCCTCTAGAGTCACAATCATCTCCCTAGTAGGAAGATGGAAGGTGCCTGAGTCTATGTCCCATCTCTCTACTAGGGGTAGAAAGATAGCATCATGATACCTCCTTGGTGGCATAAGGTGCACCAAAAATAATCCAACATCCTAAATAATATCGATCTCCTCCTCTAATAGTCACATGATTGACTTGTGAAGGAAACAAAATTATCTCCCTCCCAGATGCTATCGGGCTCAAAAAGAAATCTAAATAGAAAAATACATGAAATAAGTCTTAAAATAAATAATCAAATAACATCATAGCTGTTCTAAGATTATTTTTGGCCAATATGGACACCTAGGCCATTTGCGGATAGGGGATCTATGAAATTTTAGATAATTTTGGGACACTTTGTGCCAAATTGGGACAATTTGCGCCAAACTGGGACACTTTACGAAAAAGATGGACGCTTTACACCAATATTTTCTTAGGTCTTAAAATTAGTCTAGTTAGATAAAAAATTATAGAAAATGCATGAAGCAATGAAAAATAAAAGTATAATCCACTAACTATGTGTCGAAGTATGGCTTGTACTACCTCGCTACAAATCATATCCAATCTAGGGGCTTGTAGGTCCTTTGGCTTAGCATCTCCAATCACTTTGTACCAAGGTAATTTTTGAAAAGGTAAATGTCAAATAAATAGTGAATTGTGTTATTTTAATCAAAATATAGAAAAACCCTAGTAAAAAAATCTTATTCCTTGAAGGGAAGTTTATTCAAATTAGCATATTTGGGGCTAGGGGACTCCATTTCTTATGCCACTTGTTGTGTTGGATTCATGATTTATCCCTCGATCTCATCAAATGTCTATCACTATGGGGTATGGTACTTACAAATATCCTATGATATGACCTGATTAATTTGATGTGGTTTCATATTAACCCTGATTCCACCTCCATAAAGCAAGTGAAATTAGGAGGCCATACATCTACCCATGAATTCAATTCTCTGTAAAAGTTTGATAGGAGCATCTTTACATAGCTAATGGATTTGTCCTATAGGATGCAATTCCAAATATTGTGGTTTGCAGGTAACTACAATGGGAGCTTCATTCTCCCTAACGAATCCATTTATCTTTTTTATATAAGTTATTTCCTTTAGCTTGCATATTCACAAAGTATCATATGGAAGCTAAAGTGGGGGAAAAATGCAGTGTAGAAAAAAGTAACCCTTTTTCTCACTTAATTTTGGAATAATCAACACTAAAATTAACTTAATTATGCCTTGATTTAGTGTTGTAATGTGTCGTACACATTCACATTGAGTCTAGGGCCCTTTTTAATGATAAAATATACTTAATTGTGTCTTATCTAGGATGTTATAAAGTGTTTTCTTACAATCTCACACCAATATATGGCTTTATTAATTAATTGTGGTTAATTGATCTTAATTATCACTGTAATTCAAATCTAAGCATTATTAGTGGCATTATTCAAGGATCTATCTTGACACCTATCAATGATATTGCATAACATTTACATTGGCAAAGTTGGAGTCCTAGAAAATTGTGCTAGGACTCATTCACCACTTTGGGTGAATGGGTTGTCCTACCCTAGGATACCCCTTTTTTTGCATATTTGAGATGGGTTTTTGATGTTATTTCACCTCCTCAAAGCTAGGTCCTCAAAAATTGTGCTAGGACCCATTCACCCAAGGTGGCAAATGGGCCCTCCTTGCCTAGGACACACTTTTTTTGAATTTATTTGTGGAAATATTTTAATGATTTTGAATTCTATATCTGATCTTAGCTTATGTTATATGAATTTCATGGTTAAATCTGAAGTTACATATAAATATAAGGTTATTTTTAATAATTCTCAACTAGAGAAGATAAGCAATCTATGATCTTAAAGAACTTTCATGAGATCAACCATTCATATTCAAGAAGAAAACAAGAGTGAAGTTTTGAAGAAACATTACAAGTCTTCAAGACCATTTTATGTCAAGGATCAAGCATTTTTTATTAACTGATGATAGATGCCTATAGAGAATTATGAGGGATTCTAGGTGTTGGGAGATGTACAAGACATATGGTCAAGCCTAAGGACTTTTTTCCTAAGTGATTCCATATTCTATGATCATCTTACTTGTAGCCTAAAGATAGGTACATTCATATTTGTGATTTATTGAGAGGATTTGGGATCTTCCATAGTAGGTCACTTTCATTTTTCATGTTTCATTTTAGGGTTTTATTCTAACACAATTGAATAGTATTTTTCTTGCATTATTAGGGATCTTAATCTTAGAAACACTTAAGGTTGGGATTGCACACAAACTACATGTTTTAGATTTTTATTCATCATCAAGGTTTAATTAACAACATGGGGTTTGACTGAAGCAAACCCCTAGCCACCAACAAGCTTCAAAATTTGTCTTGCATATTATTAGCAGATCTGGATTTGAGAGTAGGAGTACCAAGTTGCAAGGAAGGAGCATAGACCTGGAAGTTGAAGATTAGATTTAGAGTTTTCACCTTTGGTGGCAAATGAGTCATTATTAGGGTTTGAGGGGTAATAGATCTTTACACTGTGCAAGCTTCATTTCTAGATCTAGAGCTCTTTGGATAGGTGCACAAGGACCCATTCACCTTAGGTGGTGAATGAGTCCCTATTAGGGTTCTAGAACAATGAGTCCCTATTAGGGTTCTAGAACAACAAGATTTGATCAAGTGCATAGTATTCCATACTCTCTTCTTTTCCAAAAAAGTTATAGTTTCTTTCTTCTTTGTTTTGAATTCATGCATTATATGTGATAGACCTAGAATTATGGTTAATTTATTAGTTCAATATATAAATTAATCATGTATATTTGATAATGATAGCACTAGATTATTTAATCAACACAAAGTAGGCAAAGTAATGTTTATGTGTGAAGTGGTGCACACAACATTATAAGATGTGTTGTGAAAGCAATGTGCACATGATACAAGTGTAACATTAACATTTAAAGTATCTACTATGAATTATGGATAGTGCATGAAACAAGCGCTTATGTTGCTATCACTCCCAACATGTGAACTTAGCTGTATAGACTATGTCAATAAAACAATAATTAATTAATATACATAGAATGGGAGTCGACTAAGTAAAAAATAAGAACATCAAACCAAGTATTACAGTGTGGATATGTAAATGTGGTGCCAATAGTTAAAAGCATAAATTGAATAAAAGTTTATTCATTATTATGAATTCAAGGAATGTGAAGCATTTGGTGAAATATAGAATAAGTCAAGATCTTAGCTTTGCCAAGTAAGTCAACATGTAAGAGGATTATTTATTGGCATTTATAAGGAACATTCTTGTTGTCTATCATTGCATTGACCCATCCTTTCAAATTTCTTATGTGTTTTTTGTGCAACAAATTTAGTAGCCACCTTTTCCTTTGAATGTTGAGTTGAATTTCTTTAGTTGAGAAGTTTCATTGTAATTCCCTATTTTTATCCTTTAGTTGTTGATTCTAGTGTATTTAAATAAAGGTGCTCTCAACCTTTAAAGGATGTGTATCATCTTCATTCATGCTATGTTTTTTGAGAAATTATAATCATCATTTTTGAGTTGAGTGAGGCTATGAGTTGTGAGAAAGTTTATTTTAGAATTTTCATTCTGATTTGAGAGAAGGTTAAGGAGGGAATTCTGATCAACCAATTGGAGCATTGCAACAACAAGAATTCTTAATTCTTGTTTCTTATTCTTTAATGTTTGGATTGATTGTGTGGCATTGATTGTTTGAATTAGAGATATAATATTATCTATTTATAGGGAAAGATTTTATGAAATGGAAATATTTCTCGTTGCTCTTTGTGGTATAATCTATTATTGGGAAAATGTGTCCACCATGCAATTATATAAAGGTTATTGTTGATTGGATATATCTATATCTATATATATATATATGTATGTATGTATGTATGTATGTATGTAGGTATATATGTATGTATGTATGTATCCTAGTTACATGGATATGTGCAATATACAATTGGAGCTAGGGGTGGTGTTGAGGAGCAAAAATGAGTGTTAACTTTCATAGGAAAACTCATAAAATTATGGACATACATTAAATAAATGATATATTGTAAATATTTACCATTAATTATTAGGTTTTAGATCTAATTGTGGATATATTTTTGTCTTTTCTTGGTTAATAATGTTACCCTATTTTATGAGGGAATTGTACTATGACTACATTAGACACTGGTCTTTTGTAAGAGTCTGATAGCAGTTGTGTTGTCTCTTGATCTCTAGTGGTGATACTCTTGTGAGAATCTTGCTTTGCAAGTATATTGTAATCTTTGTGATTTCTAAATAATATATTGGATGACTTTTGGAGTGTGGGGTTTTTCACCTGAAAGGGATTTACCCATGTAAATCGCTTTCTCATGGTATGCATGATATTTATGTTTATTATTTTTAAGTTCATGTAATTGTTAATGATCTAAAAAACTTTTGCATTTTTCTCCTCTCAAGATTAGTGTAGAAAGTTGTTCTCATACCTTAGCTTCCTTACAAGTGGTATCATAGCTTGATCATCTTTGGTTTCAATTATGGGTTGTTGGGTTTTTAGAACTAATATAGATTTGAGTAAGAGTTTGTTCAAAAGACACTTTGTGATCTTCTTGCATGATTTTTTAGATGGCAAGTTCAGGGAAAATAAAAGTGGAATAGTTTTTCAAGAAATGATTTTGAGATGTGGAAGCTAAATATGGATGATCTATTGATAGATCTAGATCTATGGGATGCTATTGATGAGAATGTTTCAAGGCCTGCATATCCTACTCAGATTATTCAAAATGATGTTATGGACCGTAAAGCCAAGGGTCTAGTTAGATTGTGCATGGAGGACTCTTTTTTTGTTAATGTCAATGAAGAGACCTTTGCACAAAAACTATCAAAGAAGCTTGTTGAGAAGGAACGAGAAAAATCTTTAGTGAAGAAAAGTTTCTTGAGGAAGAAATTGTATTCATTGAGAATGGAAGAGGGTGGATGAATTACAGATCACCTGGAAGTGGAACCTAGAAAAATATGTAAGAATAGAATATGTAGAAAATTGAATGTAGTTTCTAAACTACTAGGTTTATTTAAAAATAAATAAATCTATTTGGTGAAAAATTGAAATTTCAATGCAGTAGTACTTAAATTTCAGGGAAAAAATAAGAAGTAGGTATTTGTTTGACCACCCTAACCACAATAAAATGATAATATCTTTTTATAAGATTTTAGATATAAGGTGAGGACTCACGTCCCAATGTGATGAATTTTTTTGTAATTTTTTTCCAAGTAAATAATTAATTATGAATTTTTTATTACAAATTTTAAGAAATATAAAAAATTGTATGTCTGCCCACCTTAACTTGGTCAAAACTTAATAATTTTATTTTTTTTCCTAATCCTATAGTATGTGAAGCATAGATGTGACACATGTTTCAGATTCAAAAAATGTGGTACCATTTGAAAGCTATAGATGTTTTTCAATTAGCCTATCAATCAGGACTTTAGTCATAATTCAAATATAAAATGAATAATAATTATTTATTAAATTCAAAATAAAGCATAATTTATATTGTTGGAAACATGAGAATATCTTAAAAAAAAGTCGTTAGCCACATACCCTACACAAACCCATCATATCACCACTTTTGGGCCCATCATGATCCTGCACATACCTAGTTGTCCTAGGAAATGAATGTGATCTAATAAAATTTTCAACACCAAGTATAGATTTGGAAAAGGCAATGCAATGAAAGTTGTAATATGAACCCTAATTGAATGCAAACTAACTCTAAATTACTTTAAAAGATGGGTAAAATGCAATAGAAAGCTATTAAATAGAAAGTGTGCACCTGGGAGACTGAAGGAGGCTTGAATGAAGACTTGAAATGTTGCTAATCCTAAAAATTTGGCATACTGGGACTCATTCGCTATTCTGGGTGAATTAGTCCTAGCTCTGGATTTCTGCATTGGACTAGGTTTTAGGAAAATGGGTATCAAAATTTGAAAATATCTTTGAAAACAATTACAATGGGAATCATTCACCACTTGTAGCGAATGAGTCTAGTTTAGCTTTTCTAGAAATCCAAAGTTTGAATTTGTACCTCTAAATCTACTCTTTCTACTTCTCCAAGTCCTCGGAGTTGAAACTTTGATTTTGGAGTTGCAGATGACCTTTTAGTGAAGATTTTGATCTTGCAAATGGGGAGACAACTCGAACAAGCTTACAACCTAATCTTCAATGATCTTTAAGTCTTCAAAGCATCTAGATCTACAATAATAGAAAGAAAGAGAGAAAATTTCTTGATTATGAGGGAATAAGGGTTTACCTTAGACAAACCCTTTTGGCGTAATTAGACCAAATTATGAAATAAGATAATGAAGCATGAACATGAAATAATGAAATTAGAACCTTTCCATGATGATGGATCTTGAATTTTTGCAATAAGTGATGAAGAATCTACACTTGAATACCTTATAAATCATCTTGAAAGATATCTTGATGACCTTGTGAAGACTTGGAATGCTTAGCTCTTGCTTGCTTGACTTGTTAATATAAATGCATGATGAAATAATGATTTTAGAGTTCATTTATATAGGAAATACACTTCAATGACTGTTAATTTGATCCCCAAGGCTGACATGGAAGAAATTTGAACTTAAAACCCATTTTTTCTCACTCAGACCTCAAAAATAGCTCAAATGGGACCCATTCACTATCTTGGTTGAATGATTCCCACTTAGATGGGATTCATTCACCATCTTGGGTGAATGAGTCATGGTGAATGAGTCCCACCCAGATGGGATTTTTTCACCCAAGGTGGAGATTTTTTCCTACTAGAATCCTTGGGAGTGAAGAAATTAAGTTTATATGTTGATATTGTAAGGTTTTTGATTAAATTATTCCTTGGATCTACAATATGGGGTCATATGATCCTATTAATGATGATTTTAGGTCATAAATGCAAGAGGGGCCAAAATTCAATGTGAAAGTATAAAAAAATATAGTTTATAACACTAAATTAAGGAAAAAATAAGCCTATTTAACTTAGAAGGGCCCTAAATCCCATGTGAATGTGTAGAACACATTACATCGCTTGATTAGGTCCACTTAATTTACAAGCCCCTTAAATTTAATGTGAAATTATAAATAAATACATTTTACAACATTAAATTACATAAAATTTTAATTAATTTAGCTTAAGAAGGGCCCAAGACCTAATGTGGATGTGTAAAATGCCTCACAACACTAGATCAAGCTGACATTAAGTCCAATTTATCATTAATTATTCCCAAATCAGCAAGGAAAAGACAACTTTTTTGTTGTTCCATCTAGCCCCCACTTTAGTGAGAGGATGAACTTGGTTCAAATTCACACTAAAGTAGAGATTCAAGAGGGGTCCAAGTGTATCAATGCAGATGGTCTAGGATAACAAAGATGAAGGAAGTGATCAATCCCCTAGGATCTAAGATCCTAAGTCAAAATGACATAAACACAAAAAGGACATGCACAAAGGTGTATGATATGTAGAAAAACAAGATACACAAGCATGCAATGTTGAGAATTAAAAGAAAGAAAAATGAGGTGGATCAATGATGTGCTCAATTTGGGGCCACAAAACATCAGGTCGTCTACAGGGTGAGTTTTCCCAAAGAAGTGGTTTAGTGAGAAAGTCATTCTAGTGTGTCGGCTTCCCATTACAGTAACCATACCAAAGTTATGCTCCTGATAACTTTGATAAGGCACCACAATGTAATGCTTTTTGTAAATGCTTTTGTCATGTAAATTTTTTGTTAAAGGGTATTTTTCTTTGATCTTGTAATGGTCTTGTTCTTAGGGAACATTGTACCTAATGTCTCCAAGAGAGTACAATTCGAAAGTTCCAGTTCATTGCCCATGGGATGCCTCATTTGCATCATTCCATGCTAGTAGATCATACAATGTTGGACAATATCAAACCCAATGACACCACCAAGAAGAGGACACATCACAATAAAATGGAAAAAAAATGCCATGAATTTTTTTCCAAAATATGTCATCTATGTATGCCTCCACTTTAAAGCAGTTGCTACACTATTACATTAGTAAAAAGGATATTCCTATAAACTACCATTTGAAATTTGTAGTCTTCAACAAAAACTTGGCATAAAGAACAATAGGTGTTCACAAATAGTCTTCAAAGATGCCATAGTTGAAGAGCTTAATTTCATCTTTGGTGAATTTGACTATTTTGTGTTCTACATCTCTTATCTTTTGCTAGGGTAGCCACATGACCCTATAGCTATGCTTACCTTCAGAAAATTCCTTATGAACAATACCCAAATTTATTATCACATTTGCAAGGACATTGAGGTTGAAAAAACTGGTAATATAATGCATTTTGGACTATGGAAGGACACCTCCATGCCTATTCCTAGTAATTCTATTATCTACATCATATGTTTGGCCAATGATTCTCATGGGGTCAACATTTACAAACACATTGGGAAGAACTAGCTTCCCCAAATCCGTACAACATAAATTTTAAATGGTTCTATTTACAAGAGTTCTCTAATAGTCATATTAAAATAAATTCCACCACTATCAAGGCATATCAACATCCCTTACAACACTAGTCTTGTTAACAAATATGTTTGTAATCAACCTAGTGCCTTGGGCATGTTTTTGATAGTTTTGAGAATCAAAGTAACTGTTTTATTAAGTAATCATCAAGGCTCCTCTTAAATCCATCAAAAATTTGTAGAATATTTACTCATTATATAAATATAGAATAAAATATAATTTTTTAGGGTTCTAACCTAACTAGGACTTTTTCTTAAGACCTAGGATATTTTACAACGTATACTGTAAACCTTAATTTCTTTGATTCCATAAGAAATACCAAAGAATGCAATCTAAAATAAATAGTGATTTTTACTTACCCATTTGTATGCTCTAAAACCCTCATTTTTGCTGTGAAAATATTAAAAGTCGTGGCAAAACATGAGATCCCTCGGCATAAAATATTAACAACTTTTTTGCAATAATAAATTTCTTAACGTTATGTAAATATTCATATAATGGCATTAGGAAATTGTCATTCATTGCAAATAAGGAAAACTCAATAAAAATAAATATCTGAATGTATCCATTTAGTAAATCTGAATGACAGTCATCGATCGAAATTTGGTGGAGTAGATAATTGGCCTTCTCATCCTCTCGACATATCACGAAAGGAATTTGAAAATATTTAGTTGAAGTTGTGATGCATTAGAACCTTACAACTTAATCAGGAGATGTCATGTGTTGAGTAGCTATAGACTAGAGCATGGCCACGGACATGCGGAGGAAGAGCGCATCATTACTTTTCTGAGTAGCTTTGAATAGACGAAAATCGTGATGAATTGAGAAATTGCGACCAAATAAGGAAGAACCACGTGTAAATAGATTTTATCCTCAAGCGAGTGCACTATTGCAACTTTGTGTATCTTTTGACAAATAGAACCTGAAATGTGAATAGAGCATGCACTCTAATGACGTGAAGGTAGCTGGTGAGGGATAATTGTTGGTTGAAGGTCGGTAGGAAAGGGGGCTGGTAACAAAATGAATACAAAGACTTGAGACAGTTAACTAAGTTATTTCTGACAGGCAACAAGAAGTCAAGTCAAAAATAGAAGAAAAGCGACATCACCAAGGGAACACCTAGGGTCTTAGACTTAGAAAGAAAACCATGGCCAATAAAAAAGGAAAAATCTCAGGAACTAAACAATCTTAAGCAACATGTATGATGTTTATGAAGCTGATTTATTTTGAATCAAGAAAAATATTATTTTTTATGTGTCTCATGTTTATTTTTAACGGTTGATAATTCTTAATTGAATTCTAAAATTTGGATTGTATTAGGGGAGAGGGGTCCATAATGGAGCAGAGTTCAATAGTGGGGGATAGAAGTAGTCCTTAGTGGGTCCCATAGTAGAGCACTTTAATATCCAATTGCAAAACGCTTTTTATTCATAAAGTACACAAAGTGACAAATCATGTGATGCCACATCAGTGCACCAATAAAACATGACTTAGTGCACCACTATCGGTCTCACTTTTTTTTTGGTCCTTTTTGGATACCTCAACCAAAAGCATGCTGATGTGGCATCATATTTGATGATGTGGCCCTAAAATGAAATATAGAAGCACATAAGTTGCCAAATAAACTGTTGTACAGAATTAGGAGTGATTTGAAATTTCCACGTAGTATTTTGAGAAATGCAAAGTTAGGGTGTTCCACTATAGACTCCTCTTCCCTATTGTTGTTGGACCGTATATATTTTAAAGTTCCATCTAGAACTTTTATTTATAAAATCCACACGAAGATGCAGAATCATACCCACCTTAGTAACAAGCTGAATAGTGTTCTTAGTCTAAACAACCCAAAAAAAAATATGGCACCCACCAATTAGCTAATGTGAGAATTTAATACGCCACAATGTAAGCGGAAGTCAACCCTTATATCCGAAATCCAAACTGTTACATCATCCTAAAGTAATTAGTTATTGAGCTGAAGCTCTTTTGACTGACTTAGTCCTGCAAAAGATTAGTGTCACTCAACCAATGCTTACAATCATAAACAGAACAAAAGGCCTCTAAGCAAGTGAGAAGCAAGAGTATCCCTGCGGCCAGAACAGCGAGGAGCTTCCATGAACCAAATGTATATTTGCTCATGTTCTCCTTAACAGAAATGCTCCATGTGTTGTGATAATGCTTGTTGACGTCCGCTATAACTTGGTCCAAATATTTAACTTGCGTCAATTTCACGCATTTTCCCATGCGGTTCCACAGACTTTCCACTTTTCTGTCGTCTGCCAGATGATTGTAGATAATCCCGCTCTTTGCCAGCAGGCGAACATCTTCGTCTGTGTCGATGATGCGGTTCATGAAATCAGTGTAACGAGCGAAGATCAAAGCGCCAGCAGCCACTGAAGCTTCGAATGCCACAAGATTTCTGATAATTACTTCGGTGTTGGAATCCAGCCTCAATTTGGGAAGATGACGAGTTGCGGTAGTCAGGTCAAAGCGAATTGTGGTAAGGTCTCCCTGGGTTGAAAGGAATTTTACTCCTGCTGAGTATAAATCAGAGACGGAGGGAATCACTAGTTTGTCGCGTGTAGGAGGAGTTTCCACAGAGGAATATCCTCTCTCCACATCCTTTTCGGCACCCTCTTCATCTCTGCGCTTAATTGAAAGAGATTCAAAAGCAGAAACAAGATGTGTGGATAACTGTGTCAGTAGCTCGATAGGCCTTCCTTGTAAGACACGGTTAGCGAATGCCGAGACAGGTTTACCAAGGGCGACGTTTAAAGAGGAGAGAGAATTCCATACAGCTTTCAGAGTACACCTTAAGTAGGTTGAATCCTGCAATGGGACATTCTCCTCCACATTCTTCTCGGAAATAGTTTCGTCCATTGCCGCTGCAGGCACAATAGAGTAGTAGGGCACCTCCAGTATGTGACCCCGCTCTTTTATACACAACCTTGACCTATCGGGCATTTTCAACATAAATGGCGACCACTCTTTACAGGCGAGACATACCAGATGGTAGTGTTGGAAGTGTTATGGTTCTGAGAGGGCGGGGTGAATCAGAACTATACTGTCTAATTGAAAACTCCTTCAAATTTTTGCACTAAGCAATATAAAACAGAATATTTACGATTTGAGCAGGAGAAGCATAAGCATTCATCATAAGCATAAAGAAATGAAACTCACAAACATGAAGAAACACCAAATTTGTGCCGAGTGGAAAACCCTCCAAAATCTCATGATTTTGTCATAGGGAGAAAAACCACTCCATGAACCTGTACCTTTCATTCATTCCAATCTTTTACAATCGGCAGTCACTACTGCTCAGAAATTTAACTCAACTCACATACATATACAAATGTGCTTATATCACTCGTACATGTATATAAGTTTATAATCAAAACTTTTAAAAACCCTCTTGCCCTCAGATGCATATATATGTATATATATTTTACACACACACATATATACATTTGAAGATTACAAGTGTATATATGAACTTCGAAACAGAACAGTTGCAAATTTCTAACTGAACCAGTTAGAATCTGTTCAACCAACATTCTCTTAAAAATGCTTCAAAAAACAGTTTCAGATTACGAATCTTTTTTAGGTAAAACTGATAATCTTTAAGCTTCAGATTACGAATTTGTTTTTGATAATCATTAAGCTTCGTTTGAGAGATATTCGAAGACAGTTTCCATAACGGTTTTATGCTTTGCAACTGACAGAAAACGTTTACACATTTCCAACAAAATCTGTATATAGTACCCTGGGTTTAAAACCCCAAAAGATTTATTCAAACTTCTAAAACACTGCAAAGCCATATTTTGGGTTCGAGACCCTCTGCAGAATTGAACAAGAACATAAACCTTCATACCTGTGGATTCTGCCCAAAGAACCTCAAACCAGAAACACAATACTCTGTTCGGCCTTAATACCTGAAACACAAGACTCTGTCCGGCCTTAGAGTGTTGCTTCCTTCTTTCATACGCCCCAGATTCTCATACATGAGCAAGAACGAACAAATAATCAAACTTTTATTCTTTCCAAGAAAGATAAATGCATAAGCCTGAAACTCCATTGAAAATAAAAAACAAACAATGAACCTATCTGAAACCGTCAAACACATTTCCTGATTCGCACAAAAAATCATGTTCCAACCGAACATTTCCTGTTTGTTTTGCAAAAAGAATTCAACTTTCAAAACGCAACAAAAAACCGTTTGCTCAGAATAAACCGATACCCACGACCTTAATCAAGTTTAACCAAAATTTGGAGTCTGCCATGCAAAGCAAATACTTGGCGAGAAAGTACTGACAATAATCAATAATGCATTTAGACTTGTCAGTTTACGGTGGTCCCAATTAAAACAGCCGACAATATCATTAAACCCTTTTCAATTTTTCGCTTTAAACAAATGCCATCATATATCCCATGCTACGTCCAAAATGCCATCAAACTTTCCAAGCCACAACAAAAATTGCCACATGTAACATTTTGCCAACAAAACAAATCTGCCATGTGACAGATAAGTTAACAATCTCCCCCATTTTTTATGCAAAAATTTTCACCATTTCACAAAATAAATTGAAATACCATGTTTAATATGAACTGAAATGCCAAGTAGATTTACCATGAAAACATGATTAACCTATGAACCAAGTGCATCTAAAAACAAGAACCAAACCTGAACAAACCAAAACTGCTGTGCCAAAAGAACAAAACAAAACTGAGCCTGTATGAACCTGTGCCAAACCTGTGCCAATACTGAACCTGTATGAACCTGTGCCAAACCTGAAACTGTAAAACAAAACTAAACTGTGATCACAAAACTGAACTGTGCCATTCACAAAACCTGTGTCTGAAACTGATTCACAAAACCTGTGTCTGAAACTGACTTTACTCCCCCAAAATTTATGCATCAAAAATCTAACCATCTGCTTTAAATGTTTTCTGTGAAAGAAGCAGAAATCTAACATAGAATATGAAAAGTAAAAAAAACTTATTCCAGCATGGATTGAGAGAAGACTCCCAATCGAATTCTGAACTGTTCAAACAATTCTCTAGGAAGAGCTTTGGTAAAAATATCAGCAACTTGTAATTTAGAAGGTACATGAATAAGAATGACCTCATTTGATGACACATGTTCGCGAATAAACTGCAACTTGATGGCAACATGCTTAGTTCTAGAATGCATAACAGGATTTTTAGAAATCTGAATAGCACTGGTATTGTCACAAAGGATTTTCAGAGGTTTTTGAACATGAATACCCAAATCTGAAAGCTGATAAGACATCCAAATTAACTGAGTACAACATGCTGTTGCAGCAATAATTTCAGACTCAGCGGTAGAAATAGTGACACATTCTTGTTTTTTACTGTGCCAAGCAACTAACCGATCACCTAAGAAAAATGCAGCACCACTAGTACTTCGTTGATCATCTTTACATCCACCCCAATGATACCATAACCAATGAGAGCAAAATCATCATTTTTTGGATACCACAAACCATAATCCAAAGTACCTTGTAAATATTTAAAGATACGGTGAACAGCATTGAGATGAGATTGACGAGGAGCTGCTTGATATCTAGCAACTTGACATACAGAGTGCATTATATCTGGTCTAGAAGCAGTAAGATATAAAAGACTTCCTATCATAGATCGATACTCTCTTTGATCAACAAGAGGAGATTCATCAATTTTCATCAACTTACATCCAGTTTCCATTGGTGTACCAACTGGATTACAAGTATCCATTTGAAACCTTTTAAGCATTTCCTTAGCATATTTCAGTTGAGAGATAAACAAACCATGTTCAAGCTGAGAGACTTGAATTCCCAAGAAAAATGTCAAAGGTCCTAACATAGACATTTCAAATTCTGACTCCATGATTCCTGAAAAAGTTTGTGCTAAATGATCATTAGTAGAACCAAAAATAATATCATCAACATATATTTCAACAGCCAATAAATTTTCATTGTCCATTTTTGTATACAAAGTGCTGTCCACATTTCCTTTAATGAATCCATTTGCAATTAGATGTTTATCTAATCTGGAATACCAAGCTCGAGGAGCTTGTTTTAAACCATATAAGGCCTTTTTGAGACGAAGAACATAATCAGGCTTGTCAGAAGATTTGAAACCTTCTGGCTGTTCCATATAAACTTCCTCCTCAAGATATCCATTTAGGAAAGCAGTTTTGACATCCATTTGGTAGACAGTGAAATTTTTATGAGTGGCATATGCAAGAAAGATTCTGATTGACTCCAACCTTGCAACTGGTGCAAAGGTTTCACCAAAATCAACTCCTTCTTGTTGTGCATATCCTTTGCAAACAAATCTGGCTTTATTTCTGATCACTACACCTTCCTCATTTAGTTTATTGCGGAATATCCATTTTCCACCAATAACATTTTTACCATCAGGTTTGGGAACAAGTTCCCAAGTATTGTTTTTCTCTATCTGATTTATTTCATCTAGCATAGCATTTTGCCAACTAGGATTTGATAGAGGTTCTGTTACATTCTTTGGTTCAAAATCTGCTATCAAACAAAATTGTTCAGCAATATTTACTTGTTCTCCTATTTTGGCTTTTCTTCTAGTTAAAATTCCTTTTTCAATATCACCAATAACTTGAGACTCAGGATGTCTCTTAGCTATTATTCTAGAAGATGTTTTTATCTTTGATCCATCACTAGTGATTTTAGAATTGGAGCAATTTTCTGATTCTATTTTTCCTGCAAGTTCATCTTCATCATCATTTTCAACTTTATCTTGTTCACAATTTTCATTATGAATACTTTCTGACTCTTGAAAAGATAAACTTTCATATTCTCCATTGCCATTACTGCATACAGATGTTTCATCAAACATAACATTTATAGCTTCTACAATTTTGTTCAGCCTTTTATTAAAGCATTTATATGCTTTGCTATGTGTAGAGTACCCAAGAAAAATCCCTTCATCAGATCTTGAGTTAAAGTTTTCTAGAGAATCATCATTCTTTCTGATAAAACATTTGCAACCAAATATTTTAAAGTTCTTAACATTTGCTGTTTTCCCATACCATAATTCATATGGTGTATAAGCTGTCCTAATTTTGATTTGAGCTCTATTTAAAATATAGACAGCTGTATGAACAGCTTCTTTCCAGAATTTGTCAGGCAGCTTTGCTTCATTTAACATGGTCCTGGCCATTTCTTTGACAGTTCTATTTTTTCTCTCTACAACTCCATTTTGTTGTGGTGTCCTAGCAGTAGAGTATTATCTTTTTATACCTCGTTTTTCACAATACTCAATAAATTCTTGAGAAGTAAACTCTCCTCCTCTATCTGATCTTAAGCATTTCAGTTTTAAATTAGTTTCTCTTTCCACCATCTTCCTGAAAATTTTGAAACGTTCAAAGGCTTCTGATTTATGTTTCAAAAATGTTACCCAAACCATTCTTGAATAATCATCTATAAACAACATGAAATAATTTTCATCATTTAAAGAGGCTGTTTTGGTTGGACCACATAAATCAGTGTGTACTAGTTCAAGTGTTCTATTTGACAGATATTCTTTTGTTTTAAAAGAAACTCTTGTTTGCTTACCTTTTATACACTCTTCACAAACAGATGCAGGTTTAGTTATTTGTGGTAGTCCCCTGACCTTTTTGTTCTTGCTGATTCTAGCAAGATTATCAAAGTTCAAATGTCCCAGTCTTTTGTGCCATAGCCAATTTTCTTCCACTTGACTCATAAAGCAGGTATTGACCAATGATGTTTCTTGAATAGTTGAATCTATTAGATTATATAAATTACCATTTGTTCTTAACCCACTGGCAATGACTCTATCTTTCCCATTTTTAATATGACATTCTTTTGCATTGAAAGAGATAGAATATCCATTATCACATATCTGACTGACACTTAAAAGATTATGTTTCAACCCTTCAACAAAGTACACATCATGTATTGGTGTATCATTATTTAAGATTATTGAGCCTTTTCCTATTATATAAGCTCCTGAGTTATCACCAAAACGTACAAAACCTCCATCAAAGTTTTCTAAGGTTTTGAATTTGTTCTTGCACCCAGTCATATGATGAGAACATCCACTATCCAACACCCATGTTGCAGATTTTTGAGCAAATAAGACTGTTTCAACAATTAAGGACTTTTCATTTGTCTTTACTTGTTTCCATATCTCTTTAGGTCTCAGATTTAATTTACACTGATTTGCATAGTGACCATAGTAAAAATATTTGAAGCACCTAATAACTTTTCTTTTGCCTTGACTAGTGCTATTTTTACAAAAGATTGCTTTGTGCCCAAAAATATTACAGTTGAACCAATATCCATTGAAAAACAACTTTGTTTTCTGATAAGTAGATTCTTTAGAAGAAAATTGCAAGACATTCAGTTTTTTTTTAATTTCTTCAAGTAAGAGTTTTTGACTTTCTATAATTGAATTTGCTTTTATTAATTCATCTTGATGTTTTTGATTTTCAGTCTCATGATTTGCAACTGATTTTTTTAACCTTTTAATTTCTTGCAGGGATTTTAGAAGTTCTTCTTCAAGATCTACTTCTATTTCTAAATCAGATGAGGATTCAGGCTCATTTGATTCATGTTTAGGAGTATGAACTATTTCAGCCATAAACAATTTTTCCCCTTCTTCATCTGCATCACTGGATTCTTCATTTGGATCCTCTTTAGAAAAAAGACTTTTCTTTTTGAAATCCTTAAACCTTTGATTCTGATTCCAAGGCTTCTTTCTAGAAAACTTCTCATAATCATCAAGTTCAATATTTGGACATCTAGCAGCAAAATGTCCTAATTGACCACAACTGAAGCATTTGCTTTTATATTTCTTTGCCATTCTTTTAACCAATAATGCTTCTAAAGCATCAGTTAGATCTGAATCACTCTCATCATTCTTTTCAACCTTAAAGGCTGATTCTTTAGATGAAGAACTAGCTTGATTGCTAATTCTCATTTCATATGCAGTTAGAGTTCCTTGAAGTTGATGTAAGGTCATTTTTGAAAAACTTTTCTTTTCTTCCAATGTAGAAATTTTTGTTTCAAATTTAGGTAGGATTGACCTAATAACCTTTGAAACAACATCATGTTCTTCTATGTCTTCACCTAGACCCTTCCTGGCATTCACAACTTCCTCAATTCTTAAAAAATATGCAGCAATGGTTTCATCCTCACTCATTTTCAGATTGTCAAACTGAGTTTTAAGAGTAATCAGTTTAGATTCTTTAACCTTGTCATCTCCTTGATAGATTGTTTCAAGTTTTACCCATATATCATTTGCAGATTTACAATAAATGACTTTGGCAAAGACATCTCTAGTAAGACCACAAAGAAGAGCATATCTAGCCTTCTTATCTAATTCAAATTTTAGTTTCTCATCAGCATCAGTAGGAACTGACGCTGGAACAGTGTATTTTGTTGTTACTACATCCCACATCCTTACATCTAGAGAATGTATAAATGCTTCCATTTTAACTTTCCAGAAAACATAATCATTTCCATCAAATAAAGGTGCCCTATTAAGGAAAGCTCCTTCAGAATGTGCCATAACTTCCAATAACCAGAGATCAATTCCTAAAGGAAATCCTATGCTCTGATACCACTTGTTGGAAGTGTTATGGTTCTGAGAGGGGGGGTGAATCAGAACTATACTGTCTAATTGAAAACTCCTTCAAATTTTTGCACTAAGCAATATAAAACAGAATATTTACGATTTGAGCAGGAGAAGCATAAGCATTCATCATAAGCATAAAGAAATGAAACTCACAAACATGAAGAAACACCAAATTTGTGCCGAGTGGAAAACCCTCCAAAATCTCATGATTTTGTCATAGGGAGAAAAACCACTCCATGAACCTGTACCTTTCATTCATTCCAATCTTTTACAATCGGCAGTCACTACTGCTCAGAAATTTAACTCAACTCACATACATATACAAATGTGCTTATATCACTCGTACATGTATATAAGTTTATAATCAAAACTTTTAAAAACCCTCTTGCCCTCAGATGCATATATATGTATATATATTTTACACACACACATGTATACATCTGAAGATTACAAGTGTATATATGAACTTCGAAACAGAACAGTTGCAAATTTCTAACTGAACCAGTTAGAATCTGTTCAACCAACATTCTCTTAAAAATGCTTCAAAAACAGTTTCAGATTACGAATCTGTTTTAGATAAAACTGATAATCTTTAAGCTTCAGATTACGAATCTGTTTTTGATAATCATTAAGCTTCGTTTGAGAGATATTCGAAGACAGTTTCCATAACGGTTTTATGCTTTGCAACTGACAGAAAACGTTTACACATTTCCAACAAAAACTGTATATAGTACCCTGGGTTTAAAACCCCAAAAGATTTATTCAAACTTCTAAAACACTGCAAAGCCATATTTTGGGTTCGAGACCCTCTTCAGAATTGAACAAGAACATAAACCTTCATACCTGTGGATTCTGCCCAAAGAACCTCAAACCAGAAACACAATACTCTGTTCGGCCTTAATACCTGAAACACAAGACTCTGTCCGGCCTTAGAGTGTTGCTTCTTTCTTTCATACGCCCTAGATTCTCATACATGAGCAAGAACGAACAAATAATCAAACTTTTATTCTTTCCAAGAAAGATAAATGCATAAGCCTGAAACTCCATTGAAAATAAAAAACAAACATGAACCTGTCTGAAACCGTCAAACACATTTCCTGATTCGCACAAAAAATCCTGTTCCAACCGAACATTTCCTGTTTGTTTTGCAAAAAGAATTCAACTTTCAAAACGCAACAAAAAACCGTTTGCTCAGAATAAACCGATACCCACAACCTTAATCAAGTTTAACCAAAATTTGGAGTCCGCCATGCAAAGCAAATACTTGGCGAGAAAGTACTGACAATAATCAATAATGCATTTAGACTTGTCAGTTTAGGATGGTCCCAATTAAAACAGTCGACAATATCATTAAACCCTTTTCAATTTTTCGCTTTAAACAAATGCCATCATATATCCCATGCTACGTCCAAAATGCCATCAAACTTTCCAAGCCACAACAAAAATTGCCACATGTAACATTTTGCCAACAAAACAAATCTGCCACGTGACAGATAAGTTAACAGGTAGAGTCTCTCTTCCGCTTTTTCTTGAGAACCCAACTGCAGTTCCAGCATCTTCTGCAAGACGAACAAAGGTAGCTGATTCTCGAACATCATCAGATCTCTCATAATAGCATTATGGATTGCACTCCTGCCAGATGGATCTAACACTCTTCTCAGTCGCTTCACCAGGGAAGACACTTGTGAAGAAGCTTGATCCGCCATTTTGACGTGGAACTGCAAGCACTCGAGCACGAAGGAGGCGTCCAGAGCCATGAGCCATGCCAGGGATTCCTCCTTGTAGTCGAGATATTTGTGGTAGCAGTTTCTGATCTGCCAGTCGTATTTCTTCAGCTTCTCCACTACAGATTCGAAATTATTATCACCGTTCAGTGTCTTCTGAAATCTTCGCGTAGCAGACACTTTATATCTCTCCATTTCGTACACTTGGGATCTCCAATGGTGATATGGTCCAATGGAGACGCACTGCGGAATATATACTTCTGGCTTCACTGCGGAGAACTCCTTCGGCACACAAAAAACGGATACGAAAATCTCCTTTTCTTCTTCTTGCTCACCATGTATTTGGAGGCCTTCCTTTATTTGAACTAACCAGAGATCTTGATCGAAGATTACTTCATTGGCGTTCATTAATTCCATGATTCCAAGTCGAAAATAGATGAGATATCACAGAAAGCAGCTGGACCACAGCGGATGAAAAATAGGTGATCAAAAGCTCAAATATAGGAAACAACTGGGCAGAGGGTTGTATTTGTAGCTTCGGTGTCCGCTCCAGCTAACAAATCAGTCTTACTTTCACAGAAATTTACAGACTTCCAGCGAGGATAGAAACATTACATTTACAGAAATTTCTATACAGCTTCTCAAGAAAGATTCCATTCAACGTCTGTAGGAATGTACGGTTTAAGAGGAAAGTGTCTGACCTTTCAAAATTTAACGTATCTTACGAAAGATGTTACGTAAGCAGCCCCGTTTATCTAAGAAATCTTGCCAATTGCTTATGTGGGAGAGGGCCCAGAGAAATACTATACACGTTGAAGTCAATTGCCCCTCGTTTTCATTTAAGGATCTGGAAGGCTTTCATATTTCTTTAATTTTTCTTGTTACATCGGAAAGTGATAATGAAAATAAGAAGAGGAATTGAGCGAGGTAGCGGAGGAGATGGAGAGTTAAAAGGTCAACTGTGAGCTGGGTCACAGAGACGGCTGGGTCATCGCTTGCGTCGACTAGAACGATTTCTCTCTGGAATTTAGCATTCATCTTACTAGTACACTTTTGAATTTGGTAATTCTAAGCTTTATTTTAAAACCATAAATGATGATACTTTGGTTTCATTAACCATAGACGATGATACTTTGGTTTCATTAAAGTTTCGGGATTAAATAATGAGAATGTAGTTCCGAATTCAAAGCTCTATTTTCAACAATAAATAATTCAATGAAGTTTCCGGGAAAGTGACATTCGAGAATACAGATTTAACATTTTAAAGCACAGAGGAATACAATTTTTCTATTGAAAAACTGCAATTACAAAGGAAATGTCTCAGTTATAAAACTGCAAGAAGAAGCTGAAGTAAACGGACCAACAAAAGTTACAATTACATAATCATTACAGCAGAGATAACAAAGCCAAATTCAACAAAATCTGAGCAGCTCAATCAATTTGCAAATATCTTAATCTCTATGATATACAAACTTTCATTTTGTTCAGCAACTGTCGAACTTGAAATTTAATTTATTGAATCTAGAGGTTCTTTGTTGATTCTTCATACCCTCAGTCTGGAGCAAAGGAAAGAGGGCAGCAAGGAAGTAGAATATATCAGAGTAAAGTCTTAAAAATACAAACTCCTACTGATCATTATTGTTATTCAAAACAACTTTACATCTAGTTCTGCATATATGCAGCAAAATTACATGTCTAACACCACCAGGAATAACATTAGCATGTAGCTCTGCCCCCAACAGTAGCTTTTCTCCAACTTAGATTGTGATAAGAAATAGCAACAAAATCATTAAACATGACATTCCATAATTTTTTAACAAACTGACAGTTCCCAAAAAAATAGGCTTCATATTTGCATGCATGTGTCAAAAGAGGCAGTTAATTGGTTGGATCATAATGCACTTTAACTTGTCCATAATGGGAAATTTGAAGTCAAGTATCTTCAATAAAATTAATTGTGCATTTGGATTAACTTTTGATCTCTGAATTTGAGTAGATAATTTTGACCAGAACTTTTGACTAAACCTACAAGTCCATTTGGAATTCAAGCGAGCCTTTAAGGGTAAATCAAGAAGCAAGTACAAGTGTATCCTTTCTAACATAAACAACAAGAAAAAGAGAAGATGACATCCATGGCCACTCTTTGAAGAAGTTACATTGCATAGGAGTACATAATTTCATAGACAACACTAATTGCGCCAAGAACTACACAAAGATCAAAAACTCTTTATATTTGTTGCTTAGATTGAGATGGTTTTTAATCATATGACATAGTAACCAGCTCATTGTATGAAAATCACACAAGTCATTGACATTACAAACTCCTTTTTTAAACAAAGGATAGGAATGTTTTAGAAGGCTTAAAGTGAGGGGTTGTCCATGATAAAGAATATGTTTGTTCTGCCAAATAGATGAGGTGGAAAAGTAGAAACCATGTTGAAGAGAGTTTACTCTCCATTTTAATAGATGACAAACATATTGCCAAGCTTTCCAAGTATGTTGAAGGGAGGGTGAAGCCTTGATTTTAAAGAATGAAGCATGAGTAATTTTTATCTAACCACCCCACTGGATGCCATTTTCCTTTGACTAAAGCAAGATTAATTCAATTTCAAATAAGGATCTTCCATTATTCATCCCCTTTAACAACTCTAATAATCCATTTAGTAGCCAAACAAATCACTTGTATTCTATGATCTATGAGCCTTAAACCACCTTTATGCTTTAGTTGTATACAATGAGACCATGATGTGAATATATATCCTAGATAACCATCCCATTTAGCCCATAGAAATCTTTGAATAATTTTGACTAAGTCCTCATACCCTTTTTTAGAAGTTATCTAGCGAGGAATAATAAACATGTGTGACAAGAATGATTTTATTAGGAACTTGAATTTTACCAACTAGAGAAAGGAATTTATACCCCCAACTAGAGAGTTTATTCTTGACTATACTATGATACCAATTCCACATATCACAAAAGGAACCCCAATATCTAATGGTATTTCAAGGTGCCTCATAATTTTCACATGTTTGATTTTCTTCCATTCCTTTGGAATCCATTAAGGGATAGATCTAGCTTGAACCATCAAGCATTATATTTTGTTACGATCCAATTAAGATCTTGATGCTTCACAATATAGCTCCAATATATCCATCATATTAGATATATCCTTTTTAGGATTTTGTAAATGTAGCATCGTAAAAAGTAACCCCTTTTCACGCTTGGTTTGGAAATTAATAATTAATGCTAAAATTTACTTAATTCAGCTTTAAGGTGTTATTGATTGTTTTCTTACACTTTCACACTAATCTTGGGATTTATTAATTAATTGAGGTTCATTAAAGCTTAATTGGCCCTTTAATTCAAATGCTAGCCTTATTTATTGCATGCTTCAAGGATTTATCTCAACACTCATTAATAATATTGCATAACATTTAATTTGGGAAAGCTTGGTCCTAGAAAACTATGCTAGAACCCATTTTCCACTTTGGGAAAATGGGTCTTCTTTAACTAGGATGCCCTTTTTTTAACATATTTGAGATGGGTTTTTAGCAATACTTCATCTCCCTGAAGCTTGGTTAGAGAAAATCATGCTAGCACCGATTCACCACTTTGGGTGAATGGGTCCTCCTTACCTAAGACACCCCTTTTTGATTGTGGTAGGATTTTAATAATTTGGAATCCTAGATCTAATGTCGGCTTGGATTATTTGAATTTTAGGGTTAATTCTTAAGTTTAGTGTAAATATAAGGTTAATTCACATAGTTTCATCTAAGCTTTCAATTTTTTGAGAATTATAGCAAACTTATGATCAAGAGAGAATTTTCAAGAGAATTTTAAGGATATTCAAGAGTAGATTATTGATTTTTTATTGTATAAATTCAAGATCATCCCATCATGTCAAAGGCATAGTGCATCATTCATATTGTTCAGCTAATTTTGTGATGTAGCATTGAAGATTGACTTGTAATCCTTGTTCATATCCAACTCAAGATCAAGATATACATTCTTCATGACCACTTCATGTTATATTTCAGATTTACATTCCAATACTTCATCCAAGGTATCACCATTTCATATTCATGTTCATATTTCATTGTTTCATCACAATGTTTAATTACCTAAATGGGGTTTGACCAAGGAAAACTCCTGTTACCTAAAAATTAAAAAGGTTTTTCTCCTCCTTTGATGTGTGATTGTAGGTTTTTAGGTTGAAGATCAAGTGGAGAACAAGATTGAAAGAAAAGTTGCCAAAGTTGAAAATTTCCAAAGTTGTCATCTACATTGCAAGATCATGAAAAGAGATTTACAAAATTTATTTTATATTTTTGGTAGTTGGTCATATTGAAGCTAGAAGTCTAGACGAACAAAAACTAGAATTCATTTTTCAGAAACCCTAACAAGACCCCATTCGCTACTTTGGGCGTATGAGTCCTTATAGACCTAAAAACATCTTTTTAGCAAGGTACAAATTGTTTCAACCTCACAAAAATGCCCTCATTGTCATTATAAAGTTAGAATTAATTTTTTATTTTTATTTATACATTTTAGTGCTCATAATTGAGTGAAACATCCCTAAGAAAAATAGTGGTTTATCATCTCAATCCATTCACTTTGATTAAACGTACAATTTTCAATGTTTCATTTTGGTATACCTAACTTATTGAGTATTGTAATTCTCTAATCTTGGAGTCTTTCTTCTCATCCTAGGTTAGATTTTGCATTCATTTGCATTCATTTGCATTGAATTAGATCTCATTTAGGGTTTCCTAATTTTATTTCAAACTTACATCTCATTAGGGGTTTTAGGATTGCATTGTTTTGCATTATTTTAAATCTAAAAAATACAAAAACAAATCAATCATGTTGCATATCATTTAGATCTCATAAATTTACATTTAAAAATAAAGACAAAACTACATAACTAGGTGTTTTCATTCATCATTTTATCACCTTTTCAACTTGCATTTCATAGTCCATTTCTAGAAATTTGAAATGAAAAGTTATTGTTCTAGACCTGAAACTGAAAGTCTTTGAAAAAACCCTAAAAAATAGTCAAAAACATTTCAAAAACCCTAATCTAGGACCCATTCACCAAATGTTGTGAATGAGTTCCTGATAGGGTTACATAGGCAACAATTTTTTCTAGTTCACAAGCTTCATTTCTAGATTTAGAATTTCTTGGAAAAGGAAATTGAGACCCATTCACCACCTTGGGTGAATTTTTCCTTGGAAGCCTACAAAAACAACTTTTTTTGAGCTCTCTAGCGATTTTTTTTACTTCCTAGGCTTGCTAGTAACCTATAGTATCATTCTATAAAGTTTTAAGAACTTCTCATTTATGCATCTCAGTCAAAATCATCGATTAAGTGTAGTTAGTTTTAGATCATTCCAAAGTCATTTTAATAACAAAAATTAGCAATATGTTGACCAAGACAAAGTACAAGGTGTTGAGACTAGAGCAACTAAGGGAGGACATTGCCAGGGGTAGTGAAGTTGACTCGAGGTAGGTCTCAAAACCCCTTTTTTAGTGAATTTAAGCATGTCTTTAGCAATTTTTTCCATGTCAAGCTGTGCAAGCATCTTTTTTCTACGTTGTCGTCTAAAATACACATTGTCGTCTAGTTTTTGTGTTTAGGTCCCATCTTTACACTATCATCCTGAGTACACATTGGCATCCTTAGGGTGTCATTGGTGGACCGGGATCTATGTGCAACACATAGACATCTGTGTAGCACACAAGATTCTTTAATAATTTTTTTTCTTTCAGATTTAAAATTACATGTTCTAACTTATTTTTATTTACTTTATTGTAAGACTATTCTAAAATACGGGAGCATCCCAGTGGGCAAGGATACTAGCTTGTCTGTGAGTAGAGGGACCCCCTTAAGGATGATGAGGTCACACATTTGTAGTAGGTTTATCTCTGGAATGCATTCACCATTCCAGAGATACCTATCACGAGAGGATGTTGATGACCCTGATGGAGTGATGGGATGCCACCAGATCATATTTCCAGTTGCCTATTAGGGAGATGATGATTACTTTGGAGGATGTGTATTATATTCTTATACTACTCATCCATGGATGATAGGCGGTGATTGACGACACCCGGTCGACACGTGAGCGATTGGAGGGTGTCCTTTACTACTTGAGGAAAATCGACAGTGGCAACAACACAAGGTATATCTACATGCAGGAGTATGACTAGGGATGGATCACTGCACCCTTGTTGCACCAAGTGATGGTCGTGATAGTGGCCTTCTGAGATGATAAATTGGTGAGGCTCTCACTTGCATGGGGGCCTCATCCATTTTATTAATGAGATGGTTGAGCATCAAAAAAAATTTCCTAGGGCTGTTGCTTGCTAGTGCACTTGTAGCAAGAGTTGGGGTGGTACATACACTAAGAGTATTGCAACCTCATAACATGCACACTAGTGTAGCTGTGGGTTTTTTCCCACATCATGTGTAGAAGGTTGGTTGGTTTCCCTCAATGATAACCATACCACATCCCCATGGCCCACTAGTATGACATCAGAAGATAGTGTAGACATGGGGATCTATTTTTTTTTGTGATTATAGTTTGATACACTTACACTAGATTAGGTCAGATTGAGACCCTATCACTTTTTTAAATGAGTGGACGATAGTAGGTATCTTAGGAACCTACATCAGGATCATTTTATCATAGGTTGTTGCAACCACATTATCATGCCCCATTATTGGAGTCAATTCATGCAACAACATGGCTATGTTCAGTCTATCCATCCTAATGTTCATGCATACATATGAGCCTTCAAGAGTGTGGTTAGACCTAGGGACTGTCCCCACCCTTTCATCATCTATATTGTACCTTCTAATAATGATGAGCCTG
>VDFB02193867.1:648288390-648392644 GCA_007258455.2 Sequoia sempervirens | reverse complement strand
GAGAGGATCTATGAAAAGGATGGAGAAAAATTCCTTCTAATGTTAGCAAACCAAGGGGTCAAATTACCATGTCATTTTGATGTCAACAAATTGAAAGAAACACCAAAGAAAAATGAAATTGAAATTCCAAATGCACATCAAATGGCTGCCCTAACAAATCAAATGAATAACCTTCAACAATAATTACAAGACATGGAAAGATGGAGTACTGAAAGATATTTATTACAAGATATTTGTCCCTACCCTATTGATAGGAATTTGAACATGATACCATTACCACTAAATTGTGACCTCCCAAAATACAACAAATACAATGAAAAATATGACCCCATAGACCATGTGAGAGAAATTTGAACCATGAGTATTGAGTTTGCACATCAAGACACCTAATTGATGAGAATTTTTCCTCATAGTTTGGGAGGCCATTGTATGGAATGGTTTTCAAAACTACCACTAGGCATAAGATCCTTTGAAGAAATTTTCAAAAAATTTATCCCTCAATATTCATATAACATTTCACATGTGATAACCATGAAGGATCTTTGCAATACTAAACAGAAACAAGGAGAATCATTTCTCATATTCTTACAAAGATGGAGAAGGTTATTTGCTCGATATGCTTGTTCTATACGTGAACAAGAAAAGATGGAATTTTTTATTGATAACCTTAATAGTGAAATATGATATAGGCTGCAATTGCAATGTCCCCCTATCTTTGAGAAGATGATCTAAAATGGTGTCAAAATTGAAGAATACTTAGTCAAAAGAGGGGTATTGAAAATTCACAATGATGATCAAACAATGCTATCTCTTCCAATCATCATAACAACAATGAGAAATCAAAATTTTGGACAAGAAACAAGAATGCCAATGATGGTGCTATCAAAACACACAATGCCAAACTGGTCTTTAATATATTAGGAACCACAACCAAGATATTGATCAAAACACCAATAAAGGCACTAATCAAAATGTTAACTAACACAACAATCAAAATAGTCACAATAAAAGTAATACCACATCTAAACCTCCATCCTATAAAACACAATCAAACCACAAAAAAATCACACCTTTGGGTCAATCACAAAAATCTACATTGATAGAACTTCTTGCAAATAACCTTATAAAACTACCTAACACCTAAGGCTTTGAACAAAAAGTAAAATCATCACAGTGGAATGATGCTTATTACTATGAATTACATTGGTCCAAAGGTCATCAAACAAATAGTTGCATGCTATTGAAACATAAGATACAACACTTTATATATGACAAAGTCATCTTAATAGGACCCCAAATAAATGATGATCACGTAGCATTCAAAAATCCCTTCCCGAATTGTGAAAAGGGGAGGCCTCTATAACAAAAAACAAAGGGAATAATGTAAACTATGTCCATGATATTGTCATACTTCATATCTCAGTAGTGGAAGATCAAATGAATAACATTGAAACCAATGACAACCATGACATTATTGCATCCAACAATCCAATTAATGAAATTCCAATTGAACATGAACAAGACAACATTATAGTTGAAAATTAGATTAATGAAATCAAACAAGACATGGCTGCAATTGATACTCAAATTAATGTCATTAAAATCAATGGGAGAGAAGAAAACATTCCATTAAATGTGACCATGAGAGCATAGGAAAGATATGTACTTAAAGGAAGTTCGTCTAAAACACCTACTACCCCATCCAATCAATATACCATAGTAGACCAATTAAAAAAGATCCCTACACAAATATATATATTGGAACTACTCAAGATTTCACCTGCCCACAAAGAGATTTTGAAAAATACCTAGTGGACACAATAGTACCAATGGATTTGGAAGTTTGTAAATTTGAGGTCATGGTTGGATATTTGACTACACCTCATTGCTTATATTTTTTAGAAAATTATGATGCATCTATTTCTCATCCCCACAATGCCCCTCTCCATATTGAAGCCCTAATTCATAAACATCATATCAAATGCATCCTAATAGATGGAGGATCTATCCTGAATATATGTCCTTTAAATCTTGTTCATGCCCTAGGATTTTCTAAAAATGCAATAGATTCAAATAAAAATATTACAATAAAAGCATATGAAGATGAGGGAAGATCTTCGAAGGGATTGATCATCTTACCCATTCAAGTAGGACTGATTCATAAAGATGTAATCTACCAAGTCTTGGACAAGGATTTGACCTACAACATACTAATGGATGGCCCATGGATCTATGAAAAGCAAGCGGTCCCATCAATATACCACCAATGTTTGAAATTCCCTTGTGGTGGCCAATAAATCACCATCTTGGCTGATTCTAATAGTCCTCAATAATGCAAAACCCTTAAATCAATCAAAGATGTCTTTGTACCTCATAATAGAGAAGCTTCCACTTCCATCTCTACCAATAATCAAAGCCAGTCAAACTCCTCATCAAAATTGTTGGTCAATTCCCCAAATCATGAAATTCAATCCAGTTCCATGTCTAAATAGTTTGAGAAAAAGAAAAAAAATTCTCCTTCTACATCCTCAAATCATGAAATGCAATTAAATTCCTTGTCCAAATAGTTTGAAAAAAATTCCAAGTCAAAGATAAAGGTGTAGGTGAATATGTCATTGAGAAATCTTTATGCCTTTCACAACTATCTTCCCCAAAGTCCTATGGGCAACCCTCAACATCAAAACAATAGTCATCACAACTAGTTACATTTTTGGATGGCCGATTTGTAAAAGTAGGCACCATAGTTGATGAAGTTGAAGACAAGATGTCCTAAATTGGCTTTATAAGGATGAAGAAGAATCCCAAGTAGAAACTACAAATGTACAAATAGCACAATATGGAAAAGGCTTCACAATCTTAGAAAAGATGGGATACAAGGGAAAATGCCCTCTAGGAAAAAGAAAAGAATGAATTGTGGAACCAATTCAACCCCTCCTAATCAATCCAAAAGATAGAACTGGGATGGGATATAAAGAGGAGACAAAAGAGGAAATAACTCAGAGGGTTGTTGAGAGAATCTTGCAACTACAAGCTAGTGATGAACATGAAACTAATTCAAATGAATATGAGTGGGATTCACTACCCAAAGATTCTTTACACAACAAGGACACTTATGTGGTACACAAGTATGCACCCCTACTCAAAATAGGATCACAACATATTGATGACTCCAACGAAGATGATTAGACTCAGAGTGAAATGGATAATTTGGAGGAAAGTTACCATATAGAACTCAACTTTTCTATTGTAAAAATTGAAGACATCACCATCAAGACTCTTACTATCTTCGACCTTAACCAATCTGATGATCCATTACCCTAGTACATCCCGAGCTCATAGATTGGGAGGAAATTGAGCCCTTCGATATCCCCACCTTTTCAAACGATGATGCCATCGTCAACTTCCTATGTTTCAACAATCCTGAAATAGATTCCACCATTGAACATCATATCGAAGCTTCCAAACATGGGAATGTCAAGTCTTTTAGTTGCAAAATGAATAATATAGGAAATAGATCTAATGGTGCAAACCATTCAATGGTAGTATCAGATCTAGAAAAAGTAAACATAAAGAGCACATCCAATAGTGAAAACCTCTATGAGGTGTTGAAAGATGGAATATTTGAAACTCTTCCAAAACACTTTCAAGAAAGATAAAAATATTGATTGAGCCCACATAGTCCATCAATATCGACAATGCAGAAGGAGTGAAGACTATCGATCAAGGAGCATCCTTGACAAACTAAGAAAAACCAAGCTTCCTCAAATTATTCATAGAGAAACAAATCACCTTTGCTTGGCCATATGCTGAAATTCCAGGGATTGATCCAAACCTTATCATGCACCACCTATCCCTACCACCAGGAGTAAAACTATTCAAGTAGAAGCTAAGGAAAATGCATCTACATATTTCCCTATTGGTAAAAGTGGAGTTGAATAAGTTATTAGATGTAGGATTCATCAAACCCATTGACTATGCCAAGTGGATCTCCAACAATGTACTAGTCTCAAAGCCTAACAACAACATTCACATTTGCACAGATATTCAAGATCATAATAAGGCTTTCCCCAAAGATGATTTTCCTCTTCCTAGCATAAACATCATAGTGGACTTAATAGCAGGACATGGCATGTTGTCACTTATGGATGGTTTTTTTGGTTATAAGAAAATCAAGATAGCTCTAGAGGACCAAGATAAGATATCCTTCACATGCTCATTGGGAACATTCTATTGGAATGTCATGCCATTCGGATTGAATAATGCAGGAGCTATTTATCAGCATGTCGTGACAACAATTTTTGATGATACGATGCATACCTTCATGGAAGACTATGTGGACAATCTATTGGCCAAATCATACACTAGAGGACACTTAGATATATTAGACAAAATCTTTACTAGATTGGAGAAGTTCAATGTAGGACTAAATCCAAAGAAATGTGTGTTTGGGGTGACTTCAACAAAACAATTGGGATATATAGCTTTAGAAAAAGGCATTGGGGTAGACCTAGAAAAAGTCAAAGCTATCATGGAGATGTTGCCACCCAAAAACATCAGCTAGATATGATCTCTACAAGGGAGATTCCAATCAATCTAAAGATTTATTTCACAATTGGAATACAAGACCTATCCTTTCACTCACTTTCTACACAAAAATATTTCTTTCTGATGGGATGAGAAATGTGAAGAGTCCTTCAACCAATTAAAACAATATCTAATGAGTCCACCTATCTCAATACTGCTAGTAGAAGGAAAGCCACTCTTATTATACATTGCAACAACTAAGATATCATTAGGATCCTTGTTAGCATAGGAAGATTCATAAGGAAAAAAAAGAGATTTTTTATATCAACAATATGCTAAATGGATATGAAATTAATTATACATCAATTGGAAAGGCTTGTTTGGCAGTAATGTTTTCCACCCAACAGCTATGACACTACATGCTAACTCATACCATCAAGTTAATAGCCAATATAGATCCAATAAAATACCTCTTCAGGAGAGCTAATCTAATTGGAAGATTGGAAAAATGGGTTATGATACTAAGTGAATTTGATATCCAATACATGGATTGGAAAGCAATAAAAGGACAAGCAATCGTAGACCAGTTGGTTGAAGCACCCCTACTAGATAATCATCCTCTACATATTGAGTATCCAAACACTAATGTTCTTACCTTGATTGCACAATAGTGGAAATTATACTTTGATGGATTACACACACAACATGGATCAGGGGCCAGAGTCCTGTTTGTCAGTCGACAAGGACATACCATTCTGAAAACATATAGATTGATGTTCCATTGCACCAACAACATGGTGGAGTATGAAGCATTAATCATTGGCATTAAGACAATAGTAGAATGGAAAATACTAGAATTGCAAGTCTACAAAGATTCTCAGTTGATTATTAGCTAGGTCATTGATGATTATCAAACAAAGAATGAAAAATTGATTCCCTACAAAAGAAGGATCCATGATTTTAAGAAATACTTTGTGGATATCAAAATTGAGTAGACTTCCAAAGTGGATAATAAATTTTTTGATGACATGGCCACTATTGATTCCTTATTAAAAATTCCAAAGAAAAGAAGCCATTATGAGTTTATGGTGGAACAACTGCTTACCCCTACTTATGATGATAATAATTCCCAAGTTATATGTCATCTGGTTGATGCTAATAACTCAATCTATGGTAAAATTTATACCTATCTAAAAGATAACACCCTTCCACCTGACCTATCCCAAAACCAAAAATTTAAATTCATTCGCCAAGCCGCCCGAAATAATATTATCATGGATGTACTTTACCAATGAGGTCTTGATAGAAATCTCCTCTGATGTCTCGAATGCGATGAGTCTTAAACAAATTTATGAGAACTTCATGAGGGTATTTGTGGAACTCATTCAAGTGGTTTATCCTTAGCCAAGAAACTCCTTCGTTTAGTGTATTACTAGCCAAACATGGAAAAGGAGTCCTTTCAATTCGTCAAAAAATTCCAAAAGTGTCAGATTCATGGTAGCCTCATCCATGCACCAACATAAGGGCTTCAACCATTTAGATCAACATGGCCCTTTTATTAGTGGGGATTGGATCTTGTAGGTAAAATTCATCCACCTTTGTCAAATGGACACAAGTTTATCATCACAGCCACAAAATACTTCATGAAGTGGATTGAAGTTTTTCCTCTAATCACTATCACAAGAAATTAAATTTTATCCTTCATCCTTAATTACATCATTTTTTAGTACAACATCCCTCAATCCATTGTCACTGACAATGGAAGACCATTCAAAAATAAGACATGCAAGAATTGTGTGAGAAGTTCAATATCCAGTATCATTTCTCTACACCATATTACCCTTAAGGAAATGGTCAAGCAGAGGCCTCCAACAAAACTATTTTAAAAATCTTGAAGAAAATGGTCAACAATGTTGGACGTGATTGGCACATCCAATTAAACCCTACTTTGTGGGCATACCAAACTAGTATTTGTACACCAATAGGAACCACACCATACACTCTTGTATATGGATCTAAGGCCATTTTACCCATTGAGGTTGAATTACCATCACTCCATGTGTCATTGAAGGGTATTATCTCTAATAAAGACTACTAGTTATCTGGATTATAAGAGTTAGAATTATTGGATGAACGACGTCAACATATAGTAAACCATCTGAAAGCCTACCAAGAATTAATTTCTAGAAGCTATAATCATAAGGTCAAACCTAAAATATTTCAAGTTGGTGACTTGATATTGAAGGAGAATCCACACAATTAGTAGGATAGGGAGAAGAAAGGAAACTTTGAACCAAATTGGTTGGGTCCCTTTTTCATTGTGTTAGTCTATGGATCAGGAGCATACCAATTATCCATGCTAGAAGGAGACCTATTTGAGGAGCCTATGAAAATATTTCATCTCAAAAAATTCTACACATGATTCATCTAAGGCACCATAAAAGTCCTAAAGAAATTCAAAAAAATCAAAAAATGTCCTAAAAAAAATGGTTGCCCTGATGAAAACTTGGAAAACGGGCATCTTGGTGACAATAGAAAAATAAAAAAGATCAAAAATACAAATATATATATACAAAAAAAATTAAAGAAATGAAAAATACAAAAAAAAGTGAAAAAGTAAAAAAAAACCATAAAATATGAAAAAGTACAATAAAATCAAGTAGTGAGAACTTGGAAACAAGCGCTATTTGTGATGGGTCAGATTCTTCCTCTATTGGAATGTGTGTTGATCATTGTCTCTTTGCTATCACTATTTGAGTCTATCATTTGAGCCTCATGTACACATTCAAGCGTCGCGATTGTGTCTCACCTTGGTTTGGCGATCATTGTACATATCCATAATAAATTGGTTTGTTTCCACTGGGGAAAAATCCTAAACTCACTAGGGAAAATATATCTTTGAGCTTAAAATGATAGGCAAACAACAGTATGACAACATGATAAAAACACAACAATCAAGTGAGCTGCAACATTGAACATCAGTCATAATCACAAAAACCAACCATCTGAACCAAGAACAATAAAGATCAATTAAAAAAATCTCAGTTTATGGTCATCTCCCGAATCAAGGTTTTATCACTTTGGCACGAATGCTCAAATTATTTGCATCATGATTGTTCTTATCATTTCTCTAGAGCAACTCAAGGATGTCAAGAACTAGAGAAGCTATGATCGAGAATGATATTTTTCTTTATCTGTTGTTTGTGAGTTGATCATTATTACTATGTGAATCATCATGGGATGTTCTCTACTAAGTATCACTGATGGCATTCTAGATTTGCATAAGAAAAAAATTAACTCTTGTTTGTTTATGTAAGAAATGCTTAGTCATCTTATTCCAATCATACCTAGATGCTTGTGTTAACTTGCACTATCAAACATCATGAAAGCAGTACACAGGTCATCATGGTCTAATTATACCATTGATGTTTGTACTTACTTTCAACATTTCAAAAACTCAATGGTGATACCAAGCACAATAAATTGAATTATTGGGACATGACAACATGGCATTGTTAGGTTTACATGTTTAGGCTACATTCACACTAAGTTTTGCATCTATAGTTATAGATTTTTTCCAAGGGTGGTCCAATTTTATGACTGATGTTATCTCTATGATTAACAGATTGAGTACATTTGACATAAACAGAAACATCATTTACATTTAGGGGCATAAGCATTAGGATTTCATTCAAGCATTATCATATCATTTTCTATGCATTCATTTTCTATTCAGTCATATATTTGTGTCAGGAAAATACAAAAACAAAGCATTTACCATATCATTTCCATCAATCTACACATTTATTCATGCATTTTCATTACAATAATCCAAAAAGAAACATTTTCATAATCCATTTTATACATGTGTTCATACATTTGCATCAGAAAAATACAAAAATATAGAGTACAATGCATCTCATACATCATAATAAAGTATCATCCATGGGAACACATAGAATTATGCATAATCATTTAATCATTCCATCAATCCATTTATGCATAATCCATTTAATTTATTGCATCATACATTTACATCAAAAAAGTACAAAAATCATAGCATGCATAACATTTCATTCACAACATAAGATTCATCACATATAGCATATAGGCATCATTCATAAAAGCATCATAGAATAATAACACATGTTGCATCCATAACCTATCATATCATCATCTTATAGAATATCACATAGCATACATAATAAAAATTAAATGCATCCATCATTATCAACACACATAAGCACATAGACCAACCATCATCATCATTGCATATATATCTCAAAATAATGCCAAGTGTATAGTGATATCTGAATATGAAGAGGTGCATCATAAAAAATGGTAATGAATCATCATTATCAATGTATACATGTCCAAAATACAACAAACATCATGTATCAGAGCTATGTAGTACTTTCCCTAGATGGTGCCAACATCTTCGGACCTATGCCTCCTCCACTTGATGGACCTGTGCTTGGCTCTCATGGAAGTGGTTGTGTCACACCCCTACTAGTGGTCCTTTTCCAAGTGTGACTAGAATAATATGAGTATCTCTCACAATGCTTTGGTGGAATAACCTCATGATATTTAATTTGATAAAACTTTGCCTCCTTAGCAGAGCGTCGTGCCTCCCGAAAATGATCTATTATCCTACTACCCTCTGCAACCCTTTGCAATCTCTCTACAATACCCTCTTGCTGATCTACTTGAAGTTTGAACCCATCTCTCTTTGTTGTCAGGGCAGTAATCTATACTTGTTCTTGTGAGATTTTCACTTGTTCCTGTGTCTGTGTCTACACTTGCGCCTATGAGTGCAACTGCCCTTGTATCTATGCCAACAAGCCCTGAAGTGTCTAGACATGAGCCTATAGAGTTGCAATCTATGCCAATTGTTGATAAGACACTCATATATACACGTGCTATTGTGCTACAACTACTAAGAATCACCTCTTCTGAGGCACTCTGACATCTAGTCTTGGATGGGAACCACCTCCTCCATCTACCCTACCACCATTCCTATCTCTATATCCACCATCATCACCTCCACCTCCCTCATCTCCTCCGTCCCCTTCACTACCATCTCCATCCTCCTCATCCCCACCACCTCTATCTCTCCTCCATCTGGGTTCTCTCTCCTCCTCATCCTCTAGCACTGACACTGGCTCATCAAGCCTTGACATCCTAGGAAATAGATTTCCACAAAAGTACTACGAGTACTCCTCTATCATATATCCCTCCACAATCTCTGGATGATAGTCCCAAATCACTAGTTGTAATTTGTGGTACTCATCAAAAGCAACATCATAGGATAAGGTGGGTCCCCACTCTATGGCATCCTACTATCTATGTTCATATGTAGCCAATCCCTATGGAATCCCCTACACTCTGTCATACTATCCAAGTTTGGTCATCAGTAGGAATATCTCAATAATGAAATGTGTCTTTCCAATGAGAAATATGGCTATGCAACTATAAGGCATCTCCAAGTGATCCTTGGCCCACTGCTCACAATCCACATATGGCTACCATGTCAGAGAGTTTAGGTCGTCTAGTACATGTCTCTTTAATACTCTAGTTTTCCTAGCTTATGGTGGACAACTGGGTTGGTATAACCATAGACATAGGGTCTCGCAATTGGTCGATACCTATCTATCACTAGGTGTGTCACCACTATATGCTCCAATGCCCACATTTATAACAATCTCACCCTTGCAAATAAACTAGCACCTCCAAGATACACTACTTGATGTAAATCATGATACAACTATGAAAGCATGCATAAAACCTAGCTATACCAAGTCCCATACAGAATCATCTACTCTAGTGTCTAACCCCAACTGATAAACAATCCCTCTAACCTCTTGTTGGGACATAGAATGCTACCAACAAAACCTACAAGCATGGAAGGTAAAGAGGCATAACTCTCAAACATCTCCTACTAAGGAATCAACTGATTTGATCATGGAATATCCAATGTAGAGCATGTGTGCCACCCTACTCGGCCTAATCATACACAACAATGTCACCCATCATAGGAATCCACAGGATCCTATAGAAATCCTCTAGCATCATAGTCATCTCTCCAATGGCCAAATGAAAGGTGTTGTGGTTTGTATTCCACCTCTCTACTAGTGTTTCTAGCAATCCCCAATTAATCCTAATTTGGGGCATGTCAATCAATGATGATAAACCACATCTCTCAATAATATCTCTACTAGATTGTGATAGACATGGAATCAACTCCCAAGTTTGTATGAAGCACTCTCAAGACTGAAGGTTCCCTAAATCACTCTCTTATCATTATAACAAATCACAATCAACATATCAATCAATCAAATCAACAAATCCATCAACATCAAGCAATCAATTATCCTATCAACTCAAGTGAGATTTTCATCAAATCTTGTGAACATGTATTTTGATCCTTGCCTATCATAAGGTCAAAACAACATCATCATTATTGAATCTCACCTATCATGAGGTCAATAAATCATCTAATCTATCAACAACAAAAAATCATTGATTGATGTGATCGAACATCATCCAAATCAAGGAGATAAAGAAAAAATCTTCAATTTTGTGCTAGATGCACTACTATAGTGCTTCATTTCACTAAAAAGACATATGTGCCACAAAATTCTCTCTATGCACCAATACAGTCTTTCAATGCACCACTTGACTCAATGTGCCAGAGAATGACTTCAATGCATTGGTGAATCACTTCAATGTGCTATAAAATTTTATGTGCCACTTCTTTTCGAATATGTGCCACAACACTAGACCTATGTGCCACTTCATTGGATGTGCTACCTAACTACTAACATGTGCTAGAACATTGTTCCCATGCACTAAAATGAAAATGTGCCGTTATAGATCTTTGATGCACTACATTGGGAATGGGATGAGCTAAATCCCTAAATCTATGCGCTAAAAGACCTATCCAATGTGCTAAAATGTGAAGAAAATAAAATTTCAAATTTAAAAATGTGGGAAAAACAATTCAAAAATTCACAAAGAAGGTTTTGGAAATTTGTACCAGAGATCCATATGTCATTTTCTGGTTATGTCATTGCACATGCTCAAATCAATGAGTCTCATAGGGGTTCACCTTTTTTGGCTCAATTGCTCAAGTTTCTCTCTCACTCCAAAATTTCAAAATCAAAAGTGCACAAATGAGTTTTGTTTTCACTTTTTTTTACCTATTAAAGGGGTAATTAAAGTGGAATTTATGATGGGACATTTTAATTTTTTAAGGATCAATTAATTAAGTCATAGGTTATTTCTTCTATATCGAGAGATAAATCACTAGAACATCATGAAATCAGAAAATCATCAAAATTTTCAATATTTTGAAAAATCTTTAAAAAAAGAAAAAGTTCCCCAATTTATCTCCTGAGAGGGCATACATTTGTTATCTCCTAAAATTCACTGGCTAGAGCATTATCAAAATTTCATCAGCACTAGCAAATTTTATCTTTGAAGCAATGTGTAAACACATCACTTCAAAGAGGGGTAAAAATGTATACATCTAAAATTGGTCTGGAGAAAATTAATTAAATACTAGTTATTTAATTAATAAAATCTTTATTTCCTCTACTTATATATAAATTGCAAAACTTATTTATATAGTTCATATTTCTTAATTCTTCCTATCTAAACCACTTTCTTCATGATTTAATTAAATAAAAAAATTTAATTAATTTGTTTTATTTGATTAATTTCCTCCAACTAAATTTGAATTTTAAAATTGGAATTTAGTCACATTTCTCCATATTTTCTAACTTCCTTCCACCTCATCTTCCACCTCACCATGTGTCACAAGAAATTAATTATTTCTAATTTATAAATGGGAATTTATCCTCAACAATTTTAACAAACTTAGAGACACATGGCTTCTCCTTTTTATGTATTCCCTTCTACACTTGACAAGCTTGTTTTATTAAATGGAGCAACTTCTTTGATTCTCTCTAATCTCTTCGCTTCTCACAATTGATCTCTCTAGACTAGATCCTGATTCTCCATTGAAGCCACATCACTTGATACCTTGGTGAAATATATAAATAGAGGCTCATTTACAACTTCTCATATAGAGAGCATAGAATAAATTTACTCTGCAGAAATATTTTCAGCATTAGTGAGCTTAGCGCTGGCATTTTAGCTTAGAGTTTAGCATTTGATTTCAAGTAGTGTTATAATAGAAATTTCATTTCTAGGAACTTAATTTGTTGCATTATCAATACAACATTCCCATAACATATCCATTAGCTTAAAATTTTATCATTTCATCATTTCACATCATTCTATATACAACATCATATCATTCAACACATCATTTAGCATATCATCCATCAAATTCATCAATCATGTAGATGTAGGCATAGCTTCTTGTATTTTCATTTAATGGCTTCTCATTTCTTAGGTGTTATCCTAGTAGTCTAGTGCATACCTAAAATTTGAGAGCACTAATATAGGATCCTTAAGAATAGAGGATGGTGTAACGACTTTGAAGAATTGCTTTATCATTTGTATTGTTAAATTTGATTTCCTTAATATAATATGTTGCATCAATTGTGTGGTTTGAATTGATTATTCTAACTCCCATATTTGATTCACACAAGGGTAACCACCTCTTTTGAAAAATATCAACAAAATCATTCCATTTCAGTTTTAAAGAATTGATTCCAAGTTCCATCTTCTTGTGCATCCACTAGTTGGATGCTTCTCTAGCTAACTGGGATGTTCCCCACATAGCTCTAGTGATTTATGAGTAGTTCCTTATCTCAAAGGGTGAAATCACAATACTATGTCTCATTTTTTTCCTAAGATGAACATTTATATCAATATTTTTAACTAAATCTTCATCTTCTAAGACCTATAGCGATTAAAAAGTTAAGAATTTGAAGATGATGTCAACTAGTGAATTGTGGAAGTTTGTGTTTAGATTCTAAATATTTTTTTTTTCAAAATTTTCAAAATAAATATTTAATATTTCAACATCTCCTTTAATAACTAGTTTTAAGTAGAAAACAACACTCTTAGAAAGTAACTATTGTATCGTACAACATAAAAAAATTTCTATAAAGGTTTAGCTTCTAATTTTTGAAATATAGATTCTCAAAATCAATATCTAGGTAAAGGATATTTTTTCATCATTTTTTTTTGCATATTATTTTTTAAATTAATTTTTGAAGTCACTAAAACTATAATTTGGACATATGTTTGTATCATACAACCTAACTTAAAATTTGATTACAGGTAAAAAATGGGTTTTGAAGGGGCCAAAAGCCCTTTACAAAGGAAGACAATTGAAACTCAAGAAACCAATATTAAATATGAATTAGCCCAACAACAACAAGTTGCTAAAAAATATAACTCACATACGTGCTAGCAACCCAACAGTATCCACTACTAGATAATCAGGACATCACAGGCTACAAAAGACACACAAGCATGGGCTTGAAGCCTAGATACAACCTTTTTTTATCTAGGACCAAGAACCCCACCCAATTTTTCACTATAAAAATCCACCTAAAAAAATCATGCAACAAATAAACACAAGAACAACCAACCATTTACTTAGAAACAACAGACCATAACCCAATAAAAGAAGAGGAAAATAATACCAGTACACAAGAGGAGAGACACCCCTTGAAGCTCCCAAGCACACCACAAACCAACTCCTAATCCACCTCAAGAGGACTAAGCTCCCCTCTATAGGAGAGGATACTATGAAAACCTAGAATACCAAGAGCACACCTCTCCAACAACCTCTGTCTCCACCTCGATAGGAGAAACTTCCACCTTAATAGGAACACCACCAAAGGAAACCAGAAAAGAGTACACCCATCCATATCCAACACAACCACCTCCAACTCAATAGCAAATGACTCTTGACCAATAAAAGTTGTCTTTGCCTCAACAAAATACATAGTACAAATAAAATGGAAGAGAGTTAGAGCTCTAGAAGAATGGGGAGCCACACCATCCTTTGGTTGAGCATGAAGGAGCTCCAAGAGAGACATCACACCCAAACCAAGATGTATCTCCAAGGGAGGAAGAGGGAAGGGCATTCCACTTGACTAGCTTAAAACATGATCCAACATCCTAGTTAGACCCAAAAATAGAGAACTCCAAGAGAGATCCTAGAGCCAAAAGCAAAAGAAAACCCCCTTCGAGAAAGATATCCAAGACAACCATAAAGGGCACCCAAAAGCTTTGATATAGAGCCCAAGAATAACACAAACCCACCTCCTAGCAGGAACCACTAAAACTTCATCATCAAAAACCCTTTGTTACACAGAGAGTACCCACAATGGGTACCCAAAAGCTCCAATAGCTCTGAAAGAGAGCCCAAGAAGAAGAACACCAGAAGCTAGGCTACTTCTCCACTAAATATTAGAGAAGAAAGCCCTAAAATCCACCCTTAAACTCCCAACATGAAAATGGGTATGATGTAGGAAATCCCCAACACTACCACCAAGGAGAAGCTCTTTCTGAAAGATCCCTCTAGGAATGAAAGCTAGGAAATCCTTTCACACCACAACAGCTAGCTCTTCCAAAGAGCATATAAAAAATATTGCAGACTGTCCAGGAAATAGAACACTCCAAGCGAAAAACACCAAATAGGAGTCCTTAGCCAAAGAAAGATACACTCCACTTGAATGCCCCAAGGTATAAGCAATGAAGTATCCATAAATAGAACCAATGCAACATAGAGAGAGAAATAATGACATGAATCTATCCACCAAAGATAAAGCCAAATAAAAAATAGCAGTAGAGAAAAAATGACACCTCAAGAGAAAAAGTTCATTGTAGCCCCACAACACACCCCCAACCACTACAACAGGGATTGGAAAAGAGGACAAAAACACATCTAGAAAGACAAACTCAAAAGATAAAATGAGAGCCTCCAACGAAGAATCAACAAGAACAACATTAAATTTAGAGACCTCCACATAGAAAACCCTTGAAGACATAGCATCAAAGAGTGTTGCTTCAATCACTCCAGAAAACCACCAAGGAATTCCAAGCCAAGGGCCCCCATCCCAAAAAAATAGGTGAGACCCCTAGCCACAAATAAGGACCTCCAACAGAGACCCCCAGCCACAAAGAAGGATCTTTGATGGCTCACCAAGTTCCAGCACCCTACAAACAAGAACCGTTGCACCTACATCTAGGTCATTATCCTCATCTTCCACTCCTTCCTCCTCCAACACACCCTCATAATTCAAAATATCGCTCCCACCTGAGCTCCCACTCCCTCTCCTGCTCACCAAATGTCTCCTATAATTGTATTTATACAACCTCACTTGTTATGCATAAATCAAAATGAAATTTTTTTGGGGGTGAAACAAGGACATAAATACCTAGGGAAAGGGTTTTTCTTAAATTTTTTTACAATGGTTTACTATTTTTCCACCTCTTCACAACAAAGAGCTTGATATTTAGAGAAAAACCTATGTTTAGTAAAAATTAAAAATTAAATACATGATAAAATGAAAATATATCAAAACCATACTTGTTGGAAAGCTCATTTCAAGGGCCACAATCTTGCAAAATATAATTTTTAAATGACATTATTTAATCCCTTAAAAGATAAAGAAAAATTCATTTTTTTCCAGTATTTTGATAGGTGTGAAGGAGACTCCATTATGGGTATGATTTAATAGTAGAGGGGTTCTATCTAAGGGGGTTTGATCCAAGGGGGTCTTATCTATCCTTTTTCAATTAAAATCCTTTATATGGAGCCTCTCAAGACTTAAATCATTACTTTTTCTAAAAATAATTATTTTATGAAAAAATCAACTTTTCCATTTGAATTAGTCAAGCCTCAACTTCTTCTCCACTGGCTTTTCCCCTGAATTTACGAGGATTAATTTTCCTTATATCCATAGATAATTTAGTTTCCATACACTTTCTCTTGGTTCCTTTAGAATATGTTTGAGTTATAACCCTTTCTAGATCCCTCGATTTAGTATGGTTTCTGAAATCTTCCCCTTCTCCCTCATTGTTGGGAACTTCCTCATTTTATTCATTGAGTTTACTTATTCATCCTCCTCAACTTCTTTTCCCCTCACCTCTTGCTCAAGATTTCCTATCCTTGAATTAGTTTCATTCATGATTACCAGAAGTCGATCCAACTTGGCTTCAACATTATCTAGACCTTGTCCCACCTCTTGGCTTTCTCCAAGATTATTTCTTCTCCTAAAAATTGTCTTACATATAGTTACACTTGGATTTTCATCTTGAATTAGATCCTATAATGGTTTAATAAATGTATAGGAAAAAATTTTAAAAGAGAAAAAATTCATAAATAAATTTCATTGAGGTTTCCATACTCAAATATTGATAATAAAATAAGCATTTTCTTTCATTTATTTATAAGGATTTCAATATACTTTCTTTACATAGAATGGATATTCAAATAGTCAAGAGGAGAGAATCTTTTAGATTTAGTCTTAGATACTTAACTCAATGGGATATACCCCTCAGATTTGTGTTCATCTCTTAGTTGCTCTTCTTTATGCCAAAACAAATAGTATCCTTCATACTTATCTTTTGATACATAACTTTGGAGAACATGTCCCTTTGATTCATTGCTATAGGCTAACACTATTACTTCAACCAAAGGAACTACTCAAGGATTGCTAAATATCAATACTAGAGTAACACTACATTCCATGAGCATATCCTTGGAAAGTGATATTGATTCAAATCTCGCTAGAGAGACAGATGGTAAATTGTTAAAATTGGATTCATCTCTCATTCTTCTCTTCTCTTGACAAATTCATGATAGAACATGACTGATTTTCTTGGTATCATTTAGCCAAATGGATTTTTCATATTTGCTTCCCTCAATAGTACAAATAAGGGCTTATTTTTCCTTCTTTTCCTATAGATAGCACTTATTTCATATCATTGATTTTCTTGCAATTAACTTGAGATGCACCATCTTGGCACAAGAATTTTCCAAAAATTAGAATCATAGTGTTGGAAGGGAAAACATAGGGAGCACATAGGTTGTATAGTTGAACCTGGTAGCTCTGATACCATGTATAACATACGTAATGTTCAACATAGTACAATTCCTAGACTTTAACCTCAAGTAAAAATAATAAGCATCTATACATTAATAGTCTAAATATTTTTTTATTTTCAAATCTATAAATATAACATGCATATTTGAAATAATAACTTTTCAAAAAAATTCCATTGCATTATTATCAAAATATTACATCTTGCAAGTAATGATTACATAAAACATGGTAACATGCAATCATTTCACCTTTACAATATTTTCGTCATAATGGATGCAAAATACAAAAACAAGGCTTCATGGAGCTTTTTGGAATAAGAAATATAATAATCCTAGAATATCCTCCATGAAGATCTTGGTCTAATGAGGAGAAGCATCACTCAAGAACTTTTCCACCAACCTTGGACTAACTGTAGCCACCCACACAACTATGAAACTTGTAGTCACAGAAAAAGTATCCCTTCTACTCCTCCTAGCTTGTTTGGGCCCTCCTTGTGAGTCAGGTTTAATGTTGCATTGATTTATTGTTGTAATGTGGTTGACACATTCACATTAGGTCTTGGACCCTTATGAACTAAAGAATTTAAATGGTACCTTGTTAAAGTTTTGTGATGTGTTGTAACACAATTTCACACTTTTATAAGGTTTTATCAATCAACTAAGCCTAATGAGCCTCTTTTTAATCAAAATAAACCTTAATATTCCTTTTTTTGAGTGTTGTAAAGTGTTGTAACACACTTTCACACTCTTTTAGGCATGTCATTAATAATTGGGATTTTTTATGCTTTAATTGGCCCTATTTTGCACCACAAGCCTCATTTATTTCACCTTTTCAATGATAATCCCGACCACAATCATTAACCAATCATAATATAGGTGTTTCAATTTTGAATGACCCAAATTTAGTGACTTTTGAATCATTCATCACCTTGGGAAAATGGGTCCCACCTAGATCTTTTGGTCCCAAACCAAATTTCACACATTTCTAAGCATTCTTAGAAAATGGTCCCAAAAATTAAGCCTGGTGGGACTCATTTTCCTCCTTCGGCGAATGAGTCCCATGTGGCCCAAAATCAAAATTAATTCAAATTTATGTGGTATTTTATTCTCGTAGATCTGATGTCAGCTTTTAGTGATGTAATTTACAAAATTCTTGAATAATTAAGTATAAATACAAGGTTATTTCACTTCATTTTCATCTTGCAATTTCAAGAGTTCAAGCATCCTAGCAAATTCAAGTATCTTAAGAAAGAAATCTAAGATCATTCAAGAGTTTATTATCAAGAATTTGGAGAAGCATTCAAGATTCAAGCATCATGTGAAAGTCTTCATGCATCGTGTGTTCTTTTTAGCTAACATTTGTGATGTATGTTTTTATGATTCAAGCAAGCATTCAAAGAAATTATCTCATATCAAGATCAAGAGTTAAGATTGACATCCATTGGAGTGATTTCAAAAAAAATTGCATCCTTTATTTCAATAGTTTGGTGAGTTGCAACATTGCATATTGTTCATTCATCATTCCTTCATCCTATTTCATTTTATTTCAAGGTTTGATTACCAAAACAGGGTTTGACTAAGGAAAACCCCTATTCCCTAACACAACAATTTTTTTTCTCTTCATGTATGATTGCAGATCTAAGTGATTTAGAGCTTGAAGATCCTTTAACGATGAATTTGTAAGATCAGAATAAATTTGTCAAAGTTTTCAAAAAGTTGTTATCTTCATGGAAACTCACCTATAGATCATAATTTAGACTTTGTGGACTTGGAGATCACATAAGATGAAAGCTAAAAAAGACCAATCAAGGATTAAGAAGTTAAATAAAACCCTAATATTGGGACTAAATTTACACCTTTGTCGTATGAGTCCTAGCGTACCTATTTTTAGAAATTTTTGGTTGTTCTTGATTTCTCACCAAAAGATTCTAGATTTTCCTAGATTGCAGTAGTAGGAAAAAGTCACCTATCCTAGTGTATGAGTCCTAGTGCACCTTAAAAAGTATAATTTTAGACTTTCAAACCTTATTTTAGACATCTGCATTCTTCCAGGTTCTCTGTTTATCCTCAATTTATTATTCTAATTTTAATTTCCATTTTCTAGGTCACATAACTAGATTTTCTTATTTATTTCATTTCCTTCTTTCTATGAATTTTCTTAGTGGTGAACCCCCTTTTAATCCCACCTAAGGAAACCCACACACCATCTTTCCTCCTTTGTGTGTGTCCTTTCACTCAATTAAATCAATTGGGTTCAAGTCTCTAGGGTTTCCTAATGAACTAAGAGTGAAATAGGCCTCCCTAGTTCCATCTCCTAAAATGTGGAGCACATATTTCCTTCAGTTCATTTTGGTACCCAACCTTTGGACCCTTGCATTTTTTATTTGGAGAACATTGTAGTCCTAGATCTAGGTTAAGTTTGCATTAAATCTTGCATTATTTTTCATTTAGGACTCCGAAATATTGCATTAGTGGAAAAGTCCATATAAGTTCCATTTTTATATCTTACATCATTGAATTTTATTGGAAAAATATAATTTCAAATAATCATTTGAACATAAAATATAGAAACCTTAACATCAACTCAAAATTTGCTAAATTTGGTTTAAAAACCCTCATTTGGGACTCATTCATCCACCTGGCCGATTTAGTATTTGTACATGTGGTTTTTCAAGATTTCTAGGAATTTTGTGTTGTATATTTTTTAGTATTTGAACATTCCAAAAACCGTAACTCAGACTCATTCACCCATCTAGGTGATTTAGTCCTACATTAGACTTGAATCTACATTTGACAACATTTAAAACTTCATTTTTATGCATTTGTTTGCTACTATCAAATTTTTGTTTCAGTATGTCAAATTTTTGGTTCATTCATTTCATTAGACCTAGCTTAATTGGGTTTATTTAGTGACTTGATCAATTTAAAAATTACATCGACAACATTTCATTTTTCAAATTGTTGCATAGTGTAATTAGCAAATTACCCTATTTAGAATCTAAAAATTACATTGCATTTCATCAAGGATATATGCTTTGGTAAATTTTGGATGTCCTTTAGATCATTAGTGGATGTGTCAAGTTATGTTTTTGGAAATAATCCTAATTAAATTAAACTCATTCATGCTCAATAAACTCCTGATGCATGTCCTCCTCGTGAATTTGACATGATTGGAGAATGTGATGATAGCATGAACAACTTCATAACCAATTGACTTAACAACCTTGAGACTAATGCATCATTTTATCCTTCCATTAAAAACCCAACACAAATTGAGATGTTTGGTATTTTACATCTTGAAATTGAGACACAAACTACACCTAAGCTCCCTACGATAGGTGAATCTAGCACCTCTAACCAAGAAAATATTCAAGTTCCATCCTATATTAACAATGTAGCCAACTCAACAATCAACCAAGAAGAGACATATGGAAGAGGATTCATTATCTTAAGCAAACAAGGATGTGACATAACAAGTGAACATGAAATTCATCAATTCTTAGAATAAATGCAAACTAAAGATACCAAAGGAGTAGAATATCAAGATCCTCCTCCCGACATAAGTGTCCTCTTTCCAAAATAACAACCAATTCCTCATAACAATGATAAGGATGATAGGATCATCTTAGGTCCTCCTCCTCAATATTTAACTCAAGAAATTCATGAATCTAACAAGAAATGAAATCCTTACAAACATAAATAGTTACCATTCCTACATACTCAAACAAAAATTGAACGAAACTTGGAGAAAACCCTTTAAAAAGGTTGGATTAAATTGACACCTTGTAGTAAAAGCAACCTACCTAAGAAAAACATGACTTATTGCACATATCATAGAACTCTTAGGCACCTCACTGATGAGTGTCATGCATTAAAATTGATATTGAGTAATCTTCACTTCGATGATGGTGATTGTTATCAAGTGCTTGCATAGCATGCATTCCACTCCTTTCCATGTAATAGTTGTAGGATCATAATATTCTCACTATTACAAGCTTTACATTCATTACAAATCATTTCAAAATGCAAGGAGATATTTCTCATCACCTACGTCAACTCATTCTTGTCTTGCACATAGTGGGGTATGTGCAAGATCATGATGGGCCAAAAAGTGGCAATATGATGGGTATATGGCTGAAGACTATTTCTTTACCCAAAATTGATGAAATGAAAAGGGTTTTTAAAGGAGATTCTCTAATTTCTTCCAATATAAATTATGCTTTACTTTGAATTTAATAAGTAATTATTATTCATTTTCTATTCAAATTATGACTAAAGTCCTAATTGATAGACTGATTGAAAAACATCTATAGCTTTCAAATGGCATCACATTTTTTCAATCCAAAATATGAATCACATTCTATGCTTTGCATACTATAGGATTAAAAAAATAAAAATTGAATTTCATGAAGTTTTGACCAAGTTAAGTTGGTCAAACATATGAGTTTTTTATATTTTTTAAAAGTTGTAATAAAAAATTCATAATTAATTATTTACTTGGAAAAAAATTACAAAAATATATGCATCACATTGGGACATGAGTCCTCTACTTATATATAAAATATTATAAAAAAATATTATCATTCTATTGTGGTTAGGGTGGTTAGACAACCACCTACTTCTTATTTTTTCCCTGAAATTTAAGTACTACTGCATTGAAATTTTAAATTTTCACCAACTAGATTATTTTCTTTTAATCAAACCTAATAGTTTAGAAAATACATTCAATTTTCTATAGATTCTATTCTTACATATTTTTGAAATAATATAGATAACTTATTCAATTTTTTACGTCAAGTTACCTAACTCTAATTTTTTTGATTTTTTTGCCTCTTAAGGGCCTATTTTTTCCATGATGATCCAACACATACCCACTGGGGGAAAGAATTAGACAGCCTTGTCCTATTTTTGGCATTTTATGTTCTCCCTTTGGCTAGTTGTCCAACTTTGGTATATGATGAACAAGATTTGGATGTGGATGACCTGCTAAAGGTTGACTCACATGTGCCTTACTAGTCTTTCATTTTTTTTTCTTTTTTCACATTATGAATATGATTTCATGTGTCTAATGTGATCTATTTATACCATTCTTCAATGTATCTCTCTCTTGGTTACAATCATCTATTTGTATCTACATTCTTCTTTATCTCATAAACCTTTATCAATTCTTTTTGTTATGTTTTAATTTTGTGGATGACACAAGGTGTCAAGGCATTTAGGTATCTTCCATGTTGACCCAAAATATTCTCCTTTATATTATTTTTTTCTTATTTTTCCCTTTCAGGGATGACGTAAGGAGTTGAGACATTTAGGTCTCCTCTAGGTTGAACCAAAACCTTTTCTTTATTTTCACTCTCTTTGTGTCATTCTTCCTGTTCCATGAGTATTTAGGGAATGATGATAATTTTGTTCTCTATTAAAAAACATTGTAGAAAAGACATACATGATTGACCCCAAATCTTGTGATCCCTTATGTGATTTTTGGATTTCATTTTAGGGGAAATCCCTTATCATAACGTAGCTTCATTTGGAAACATATGACTTGGCATAAGGATTTACAAATAAACTCTCATTTCTTCTCTATTGTTAGCATTTATCATTTTCTACTTTAAAATAATTTCTCAAAGCATGGTGTTTAGAAAAATTTTAAAATTAGGGGCATACATTGGCATTATTCTTTTTCAAATCATGTTTCATTGTGTATTCTTCTTACTTCATGTGATGCATCTTTCGCTTTGTGGTGACATTGGGTGTGATGTCCTTTAAGAGTGTGATCTCTCTTAGCATATTATATTTCTCTCAGTGGCTTGATGTGACACACTGCATCCCCTAAGTTATGAATATTCTATTTTTATATTGGTCCTCTCTTGGAGACATTAGGCTCAATGTTCCCTAATTTAAGACCTTACATGAACTAAGAAAAACTTGTTTGAACAAAACCTTAAACTATTTTGCATTTGTAATAACTATTATATGGCCACCTTGCATAACACACTTTTTTTGTCTATGGGGACATCCTATTTGTTCATGGGTCTTAGCATACGAAGTTTTTCTTGCCTTATGAATCCTATCATTCATTTTCTATAGCACCTTATCAAAGCTATTAGTTATAGACATGTAAAATGTACTGATTGGAATTACACACCTAATCTTGATTAACTAACACCGTTTTGTCTTAAATCACCTTCTTAGCTTATTGTCACTCTTTGTTCCTTAATTAAATAAATAATAATTTATCTAATTAATTCATTCTCTCTTGTTAATTAAATCAATCAATCTGATCTAATTAACCCTAGTTCTTTATTTAATTAAATAAAACAATTTTATTTAATTAATTTCTAAAGTCTATCTATTAAATTAAATAAATTAAACCTTGTTTAATTTAATCTAAACAATCATCCCCTTTAGTTAAATAAAACAAAATATTTATTTAACTATCTCTAAAATCACATTCTTCTCATCTTTTGATTTAAATCAACCCATAAATCTAAGTCAAAATTGTCACATCATCTAATCCCTCATTAAATTAATTAACCCTTGAATAATTTAATTCTAATCCATGTCCCATATTTTAGCTTTTGCAACTTGCACATGAAAATAGATTTAACTCATTTATTAAATCCCTATTGTCTCTCAACATGGCATAATAGGGGAATATTCTTCCAAATTTTAAATCCTTCCAAGTGGACTTTGTCCTTCCAACAATACATTTATTTCATCTTTAGCATTGAGCCAAGTGGCATTTAATACATTCCTTTTCCCTCTTACATGTTATTTCATTATTTTCAAATTCCACCTAATTGCATTTATGGGTACATTCATCAAAATGTGCATATCCTTGGCCCATTCACATCTTGACAAGCGGCATTTGGCCATTGGTTGAAATTTAGTCCCACATTGCTTCATTTTGGGAATTTATCCATCTTGTCTTTCTATAAATAAGAGGTTTCTCTCCTCATTTGAGCATCCACAATTTGAGAAAACTTACTATAATCAATTTCATCTTCAAGAATTAGCATTTTCATCAATTTCATCAAGTCATAGCTAGGTTATTGTAGGTTCTCTCCTTGAATTTAATTTGAAGCAATCACCAAGTGGATCAATCATCACCCAATCATCAAAATCTTGCATAGGAGTTAGGAAAGGACCAATTTCCACATCAAATTAGCACCAACTCCCCCATAAGATCAAGAGTTTGCATGTTTTAATAGGATTTGATTTATCTCCTTTCCTTTTCATTGTGTTCTTGTTTTTATTCATGTTTTGATTATTGTTAATGGATTTTATGGGGAACATTGATCAAGTGGCTTGCATTTGAATCTTCTAATGTGTTTGTTTGTTTTTTTTTGTAGGTGCTAGGATCTTGGTTCTACAAGAGGTATAGCTTTGGTATGGTTAGCGTATGGGAGCCAAACTTAGGCATTACTTTCCCATAACCACCTACTTGTTTGTGTGAGCATATACCAATTGTGTGTGTGTATGTGTCTTTGGGGTCTAACCTTGTGGATAGCTTGAGGTTTCATTAGCCCTTGTGAGTGTGTGCTTTGTTTGCATAGTGAACATTTCATTCCACTTGTAAACAGGTCTTTTTAAAAAAATATCTTAGATCTAATCCACATCACATTGGAAAAATGGTAGAGGATTGATCCACCCCTCTATATGGTGAGCATATGGGAGCCAAACTTAGGCATGACTTTCGAATAGCCACTTTCTTGTGTTTGTGAGTGCATATTGGTCACATGCATATGTGTCTCACCTTTTTGAAGCCTCACCTAGTAGATGGCTTAAGGTTCCACTAGCCCTTGTGAGCATGCATTTTGTTTACATGGTGGATATCGTGTTCCACCTATAAACATTTTTGTATAAATAGCTTAGATCGGATCCACATCATGTTGGACAAATAGTCAAGGCTTGATCCACCCTCTTTTTCTTTTTCTTTCTTCTTTATGTATTTGTCAATGTTTGCTTCTTACATAATTCCCATGTGTGTTCTTTTGTTCCTATGTTTCTTTTCAATAGGATCTAAATCTTGGGGGCTTGACCATCGCTCTTGTTTATTGTCATCCTGTCTTACTAGCATTGGTACACTTCAACCCCTCTTGATGTGAATTTTTCTACTTTAGTGTGAGTTTCAAGCAAGTTAATCCTCTCACTAAAGTGGGGGCTAAATGTGATGCAAAATAAATTATTCCTTTACATTTTCACACTTTTTTGGGCCCTCCTAGTTAAAATTGGACTTCTTTATTCCTTATTTGGTCCTATTTTTGCATCCACAAGCCTTACTTAATGCATTTTCTAAGGATAATACTGACATTTAATAAATGGCAGATCATGATTCAATGTTTGAGGTTTTGTGCTCTAGATCTAGTGATCTAGGAATCATGTGCCATCTTGGAATATGGGTCCCACCTAGGTCTCAACACCTGATTTCAAACATTATCTTGAACTTAACATTTATTGGAGTTTGTGCCTCATGTTTAAGACACTAGGACTCATATTCCCTAAATTATGTATGACTATTGCATTAACCAGGACCTATTTCAAATCAAATTCTTGATGGTATTTAATTTTCCTAGATCTAATGGCTTGTAGTGTTGTAATTTTGAGAAATTTGGCATAAACAAGTACAAATACAAGGATATTTCACTTAGTTTTCATCAAGCAATTTCAAGAGTTCAAGAATCTTCGCAAATTCAAGTATATTAAGCAAGAAATATAAGAGAATTCAAGAGATTATTATCAATAATTTGGAGTAACATTCTAGATCCAAGCACCATGTCAAAGTCTTCATGCATCATGTGGTTTTTTTAGCTAACATTTGTGATGTAGGTTTTCAAGATTCAAGCAAGCATTCAAAGACATTATCTAATATCAAGATAAAAATCCAAGATCCACATCCATTGGATCCATTTCACACAATTTTTTAGCCTTTATTTCAATGGTTTGGGAGTTGCAACATTGCATATTTTTCATTCATTATTCCTTCATTCTATTTCTTTTCATTTCAAGGTTTGATTACCAAAACAAGGTTTCACCAAGGAAAACCTCTATTCCACAACACAAAAAAAATATTCCCTCTTCATGTGTGATTACAGATCTAGATGATTTTGAGCTTGAATATCCTTTGAAGATGAAGTTACAAGATTGGAATAAATTTTTCAAAGTTGTCAAAAAGTTGGCATATTCAAGGCAACTCACGTACAGATCAGAATTCAAAATTTTAGGACTTGGAGATCAAACAAGATGAAAGCTACCAAAGATCACTTAACGATACAAAAGTATAAAAAAATCCTAATACTAGGACTAAAATTCCACCTTGCATGTATGAGTCCTAGTAAATCACTTTTGGGAAATTTTGTGTAGATCCTAATTTGCTAGCAAAAGATTCTAGATTCTAGCCAAATTCTAGTAGGAGGAAAAAATCACCTAGCTTCGAATATGAGTCCCAATGAACTTCAAAAAGTAGAATTTTAGATTTAACAATCTTATTTTGGACATCTCCATTCTTCTAGGTGCTCCTTGTTTATCCTTAATTTATTGTTTTTATTTTAAGTTCCTTTTTCTAGGTCACGTAGCCATATTTGCATATTTCTTTCATTTCCTTCTTTCTAAATTTTTTCCTAGTGGTGTATATTTCTATATAAATATATTTATCATGATTCAATAGTTTACATAACACATAATTTGATAATCAAATACATATTAACATATGAGTATGCATATATGTATATATATAGTTACATATTTATATTCTTATATAATATACATATACATAAATATATATATATAACTCTTATATTAAAACACATATAATTATTCTCTTATTGATCGACATATATAGATGGCATATATATAGGTATGTCACTATGTTTGAATAACATTCCCATGCGTATGGGTAAATCCGTACATGAGGATGCATACATATATCTATCTATGTATTTGTATGCATGTATTTACTCATGCATATGAGCTTCTTGTTGACATATGCATACATACATATTATGCACATATGTTTCATCAATCGATTATAAACACACAAAGAAGAACTCTCATAAATCAAAGAAACTAATCACTTAGACTCCTAAACAAGAACTGTTACAAATATAAATACAAGAATGACTAAAGCTAACTTACTAGTTCCCAACTTTTATCTGGACTTGACAAAACTAGAAGTGTGTGTGTGTGTGTGAAAGATCAATTTAGGTATTTTATCAAAGGTTACCAAACTAAGTTATTCTCCTTGAGTGATAATTCCCCTCTCTTTAGGAGGATTGATTGAATTCTTACATCCAACTTACACCTTGCAATGGTAGTAGCTGAAAAAAATATATCTATTTGAATAATTTATTTTCATAATCAAATCATTTCATAAAATCAATTAATGAATCAACATTTATTCTTCATATTTCCAAAAAAAACAAAGAAAAAGTACATTCATTTCAAGAATTTTCACCTAACTAGGTAAAATTAAAAAAGTACTAGCACCACATGTAACAACACATGCAAGTCAACATATAGCAGGTCATCCGCATCCCAATCTTAATTAGTATATGCGGAAGGCAGAAAACTAGCCAAAGGGACAACATCGAGTTTCAAACTAGGACATGCACCAATTTCAAGACTCTTATTATAAGGATCATTGTTTAAGCTCATAGAAAATGAAAACATTGAATTCAACAAATTATGCACTTGTTCATTAATATTTTCAATTTCATTATCATCATCCAATTTAATCACAATAGGAGGTTTAATGATAATATCCATAGAAGTTTGTTGTTGTTTATGTTGTGGTGAAGGTTGAGAGGCATCATTCCTTGCTTGAGATAAGTTTGGATTTTAAATATTTGTGTTGTTCTTTTCTTCTTTTTCTTGTAACAAACGAGCAGTAGAACGACACCTACACCTACACTTTGTAGCATTTTGGTCTATTTACATTCAATTTTGAAGTTGTGGCTGTGTAGGAGTAGGTTTATCAACCATAAGTTTATTTTCTTCCCTTAAGGAAGGAACATAAGGAACCATGGGAGGATGTTCAACCAATTTCTCTTTAGCTTTGTAAACTTGTTTGACTTTTGGAGGCACAATGTTTTTTTTTTAATTATCTCATGGTATCTTATATGAAATACGTAGATGATTTATCATAGGCTAGTCTTTGTTATGTGAAGGAAAAAAAATTTCAATCATGGTTTCATCAAGGACAATAGGCTCTATCATGGGTTGTGCCATATTGATAAGGGATGATTTTGCTATGCAATTTTCCTTAACTTTTGATAAGATTTGAAAAAGAAGTGTTCAAGGGGTCGAATAGGTTCAATAGGCTTGGGATAAAAGAAATATAATGAAGTGTTCCCATGGGAAGACAAAGGATTAAAGCTATTATGATGCACGGTAAATATTTCATTTCCAAATGGAAACTTTAAACATTTATACAAAACTAATAGGATATTATCCATAGAGTTACGCCATGGATAGCCTAACTTCACATGAAATTAATTCAAAGTTATGATGATGGCGAATGAGACATTTAATTCTTTCGGTGCAAATTTTAGATGGATATTTATCGAACCAATTAATGGGAAAGAAAAACCATTATGCATTTTGATCCATTCTTTCAATATTTCATATATATCTTGATAAAGCTCATGCAAAAAAGGAAATTATTAGTGATTATATTCTCTACATAGATTTTCTATTAATATCCCATTATCAGTATTCTCATTGACTCTTCCAACTATGTAAAGAGGATCATTTGGTGTATGTTTAAGTATTTTTTGTTGTGAGAAAGAAAGGTCAAGTGTAATCTTAGTTAGGGCGGCCTTACAAGGTTTAGCATCAATAATTCCAACCAAACCATCCATAAGTTTGGTCTCATTTTATTTCATGTTTTCATAATTTGTGTCAACATTCATCACATAATTCTTTGTTTCACTAGCTTTGACAAATGAAATATTATGATTTGGCATAGGATTGGTACATATTTCCAAATTTTGAATAGGAGGAGCTACAAATTTATTACCTTGATCATCAGAACCTGCAATTTCAATATGATTAGAATCAATGAGGTCTTGTACAAGATGTTTAAGATGCTTGCAATGTTTCATATCATGTCCATTTTATTGATGCAAATGGAAATAGGCATTTGGTCTATATTTTTAATGTAAAGGTTTAGTAGGATCAGGATCTCTAACAAGAGGTAGGGAAATTAAATTCTTTTCTAAGAGCTACAACATGATATTATGATGGGTATTAGGCAGGGGTGTAAATTTTCTATTTCTATCTGGAAGGGAATATGTTTTTGTCATATTTATAGCATCCACTTTTGTATCAACATTTTGATTTGATTGAGGGGAATTAAGTTTGAGAAAGCCCTTATTTTTTTTCTTGAAAGGTTGATATTTGGTTTGAGTTGTGGATTTGGATTTCTTAGGATGGTTAGAGGGAGTTCACTTCACAAATGCTAACAGAATTTTGATAAGATCACGAAAGGTTTTTCACAACTATGTAAAGGAAGGAAATATCAATATTTCAAGATTAGCTTGGATTTTATCTTGCCAATTAGAAATAAGCATTCTCTGAAGGTTAGAATGAGGGATATTAATGTTTATTTTTTAATAAAGCATTTGGTATCATGCTATGAAATAAGTGACCTTTTCATCATCCTTTTGTTTACATGCCATCAAATCAGCTAAGGTCATCTTAGGACCCATGTGAATTTGGAAGTGGTTCTAAAAGGCATCAATAAGTTCATTGAATGAACTAATTTAATTATTCAGTAGAGAGCAAAGCCACTCTAAAATGTCATCTTTCAAGGATCGATGGAATACCTTAGCCAATATTTTATCATAAAAAATGAAATCACTACATAAGGCTATGTAAGTGGAAAAATGGCTAACAGGATCTCCTTACCTACCATATATCTCAAACCTAGGAACCTCTATACCATGTGGCATTTTTGTTCTTAGTATCTCCACGGATAATAGATTGGTTTTGATGTATTGTGAAGGTTGGTCATTGTTGTTTCAATTTAATGTGTTGATGTTTTTGGAGGGATGAGACATCTTGTAAAAGTGTGTTCAAGATTGGATCATTGATAGTATTGTGAGATGGAGAGGAATAAGTTGGTGTTGTGTATGTATGAAGAGGGAAAGTGAATTGTAGATTTGTAAGGGGGGATGGTTGAGAAGATATGAGATTTGAATGAACAAATATAGAATGATTCCTAGTGTAAATACCCAAGTAAGTGTTGGCATTGCAAGTAGGTTGAATGGTTGTAGTAACACGAGTACTAGTGTATGTAGGAATAGAGGTAAGTGTTGTGGAAGGAGGAATTGAATTCCCACCTTGGCTTTGAGTATACCCTAATGCTTGAGCACAACTAGTCATTGTAGGGACATGTTTATAAAGAATATGAGCTAGAACTCACACAATATCTATTCCATGTTCATTTTCAAGAATTTTCCTCACATTATCTAAAGCAATAATGGCACTACTAGCAATGTTTTTAGAAGTCACAATTTTTTCAATTTCTCTATTTCTTCATCTATCCTTCTTATGTTCTCTTATGTGGAATTAGAAAACATTGTTTCAATGTCATGCACATTGATTTTGCATAGGGAAGTCATTGGAAATGTGGTATGAATACGAGGATCCATAGAGGGTTCACTAGTCACAACACTATGATTCAAAGAGTTGGAGAACCCAATATCCATGGTGAATGGTGTATCGTAGGAGGACATGAGTCTTGAACTATGTCCCACAATAGTATTAGAAATAGGACACTAAGTTGTAAAGCTCATACAAGTTTCACAAACTCAGTATGCACCCAAAATGGACAAAAGGTGAAATGCAATGAAGCAACCTAGGATGTGAATTGCAATGCAAATATGTATATTCAATCTTTTGATTCTAAACAAGCTAAGTTTCTTATTATAAATACTATGCAAAAACTAGAAAATTATGTCTTGTAAATGCAATTTTGAATTCACATAGTGCACTAAATTTATCAAATGAATGTCAATATGATCACTTTCAAGTAACAAAAATTCTACAAACTGATAAAAATAAAATAAAATATAGAAACAAAGTTTTTAATGCCCAAAAATTTAGGAAACAACCCTTATCAAGGACTCATTTTCCCTTTCAAAAATGGGTCCTAGCTCAGGGTTTTGAAAAATCTTTTTGTAGATTTTCAAGTTAATTCTTGTGGTTTCTAGATTCTAGTTTGAAACAATGAGTTATTGTTTTGAACTTTTTGTGATATTAAGCTTGAAAGAAAATACAAAATATGACTAAATGACGAACTAGGATACCTAATTTGATTTGAAATTTTGATTCAATTTCCAAATGTAAGTGAATGATGGTGCAATGTTATGTAAATGATTTGTAGAAGGATTGAATTTTTTTTATTTTTCTGATTTTAAGGGATTCAAAAAGGAAATCCTAAACATGAGATACAAACTAATGCAAGTTAAACAACCCTAAATGAGATTTGATTCAATTCAATGCAATGCTAATGAATGCAAGATATAAATCAAGGGTGAAAATGGACTCCAAAATTTAAATAAATAAAGTGCAATGACCAAATGCAGGTTCACCAAAATGAAAAGAAAGAAAAATATATATGGTGTATTTGGGTTATCAAAATATGATACCACTTAGGGACTTGTTTTCCTTCTATTTCATTAGGAAATGAGATCCACACAATGAAATGACCTATGACCCTTAGGTTAATGAAGTCAAAGTGTGAATCTATAGATTTCCTTTTTCTTGTAAGGATGTAGGTCTTGATGAAGCAACACTTTGGGGAGAAAAACTAAAAATAGTAAATAAAATCCAAAACAAAATCTAAAACTTGGAATAGATAGTTTAAATTCAAAATAAGTAGAAACATAAATCATATCACAGATCAAAGAAGGATAGAATTATGTTTACTAGTCACCAAAATTAAATTTTTGAAGCTAATTTGGGACACATTCACGAAAGGGTGAATGGGTCTTGAGTTAGGGTTTGTTTGCAACTTTCAAGAGCCTATGTTATAAATCTAAATCTTCAAATTTCCCCAAGTTTTAGGTTTAAAAAGCTGGAAATAAATATCATTGATGAGTGTTCATGAGATGAGAACTTTTATGATAGCTTTTGCAACTTTGATAGCTTCTTAAAATTTTATCTTCAAGAGATATACATGATTTCTTCCACCTAAATTGGAAAACACAAATCAAAAGGGAAAATTGTTTTGTTTTTAGTGAATGGGGTTTTTCCTTGGTCAAACCCCATTTTGGTAATCAAACCTTGAAATAAAATTAAATAGCATGAAAGGAATGATGAATGAAGAACTCAATGTCACAACTAACGAAACCCTTCTATAAACATTAGAATGTAAATCTATATGTGAGAGAGTTTTATTATTACCTACCTTCTAGTTTTTGCTTTCAATTTTTATTCTTGCAAAAGGAAAAACATAGTTTAAGGTAAGTTTGCTAAGGAAAATGGGAAATGTGCCATGGGATGGCTACATGTTTTTCCTTGTTTCTTTTTTAGAGGAGCGCCATAAACATGTTTCAAGATAGCGGGAATTTTTTGTGAACTATATTTTGGAAAGCATAAAGTTTTTGACTGAGTGACATGTCACCTCAAAATTTCAAAGGACTTTATCTTTTAGAATGATTGGTGAAAAACTTTCTCTTTCCCTTTACTTGTCTAAAGATGGGAGCTTCCAATTAGTACTGCAAAGCAATGTGATTGAGTTAGAAGAATTAATTTCTGAAATATCGCCTTTCAGGATTGGGTTTGATATTGCTCTCTATCTTCAAAATATATGGAGGACATTAATGTAGTAGCTGAGAGTTAATGCAAAAATCTTTTGAGACCTAACCAAGGGTTTACAAATCAGATTGCAAGCTATCAAGTGGAAACATCTGGAGATATTTACTTCTAGGTAGGGTAGTGTTTTCTTGTTTGGTGATTATAAAAGGAGGTCTTCAATGCCAAAAAAAAGAGATTCTAAAAAAAGGGAAATTCTTAAAAAGAGGATATTTTTCAGAGAAGGAATTTTTCCAAGAGAAAGTTATTTTCTCTGAAAAGAGAAACTATTGTTCTTTTAAATTTTCTTAGGGTTTGTGAACTATATTTCAGAAAGCAAGTTATAGAACTACTTTATTCTAGAAAATTATACCAATTAAGGTTTAAACTATTGTCGTATTGGCATTCGACCTTTGTTTCAAAGTTTCAGTTTTAATTAAAGGCATTAACTATTAAGGGAAAGTTTGAGACTATGCATGTATGGCCTTTTTCAAGTTTTTTTTCTTTTATTTTAATTAGGAATGAAAAATTGTATCTTGTAAGCTATATTTTGATAGTTTAAATAGTGGATTTCTATGATTTATGCTTGTACTGAGGAATATCATTTTGGAAAAATTGGACTGTCATTGGACTTTTCCATTATCCTTAAATTTGTTATCTTTTTGTGTTATGTTGTATTGGGAGACAGAGTTCCTATAGATTTCTAAAATATCATTCTCTACCCTAAGGACTATTTTACGATTGATTTAACCTTAATGAACACTACCTATGGAAAGATTTGAAAGTCTGCACTATGCTTGAAGTTAGCCTTTGTTGTTCATTTTCTTTCCAACAATGAAGGGTCATGGCATTTTGTGTCTTCTATATCAATCATAGGAATATTTCTAAGTTTGAAATATTGTAAAAGCTTTGGAATATCACCTTTCATGTTTTAAATTTTTCATTTTCTTCTTTCTCCCTTATCTAAAAACCCAAATGAAGACTCATCTTTCTATAAAAACCCTAGAGATATTCAGTGAGACACAATTTGTCCCACACTCACCAAATTTCCCATAAGATTGTTGGAGAGGTGAAAGCTTTGATGATCAATAGTTCTTTTTCTGGCATGCTTGGTGGGACCCTAATATTTTTCAATTAGCCTATTTACGAGTCATAAATATTTCTTACATCAGGATAAGGAAGGAAAACTTGAAATTCCATGTCCAGAATCCAAACAAGAGCATCCTCGAGAGGTCATTTCCAATATTCCTAGATACCTACCTCAAACCCTAGAAGGAGAAGAACTACAATGTTTTTATCACCTATAAGGAGTAATAGAGAAAGAAGTGAAAGATCTTTATCAAGATTCTTATCTACTCTTCCTGAAGGTTTATATTTTTAAATAAGATTTCCTGTGTACTTGATTCATAGGAATATTTTTCTCATGGCTCAAGTACCCCCTCCTACTCCTAGGAACTTTGTAATGTGTGACAGTGGTAGTCTGTTACAACCACCTACACCCCCAGATGTATGGCCCATTATATCTACCAATGCTTTCAAGACCAACCCAAAAAATTTTCAAGAGGAATTTAAAACCCCTTTCAAACACCTTCAAGATATAACATAGATATGTAGAGTGCATAACATAATTGAGGAAAACGTTGCTCTAAGGCTATTGGTTGTGTCTTTTAAAGGAAAAGCCCAAGATTGGTATTGAACTATGGCCTCAAGTTCCACTCTTTCTTGGGACCAACTTGGCCAGTGCTTTTTCAAATGATTCTTTGAAAATGGAGACTTTTCTTCTCTACTCCAATAGTTAATCACCATCAAAAGGGCTCCCAGGGAAGCCATGAGAAATTTCAACACCATGTTTCATAAAACCTAGAAAAGGATTCCTATGACTGCTCAACCTCAAGTTGTGATGGCATTCATGTTCTACCTAAAGGCCATCAATCCAGATATTGTACTTATGATAACTTCCATCGGCAGAGATGTCTTTCTCGATGCTTACGAAGTGGTAGTATAGGTGGAAAATAGTCTAATCAATGCTGGGAAACTCCTACCCCAACTTCATGTACCTATGTTCATGGAACCCTCTAGAGAAATACAAGAAGGAACCTATTCCAATACATTTTGGATGCAAAGCAGTGTTTCAGATGCACCCTAGTCTATGTATGCATATCCTCCCGAATAAGTTAGCATGTCAGGCTCAAATTTGGTCACAACCAAAATTAATGACATGAAGAACCTCATGTGGAATTTTGCTAATGAATTGGTCATCCTTAAATAGTAGCAGGTAATGCCAATAAAAGGAAATGCTTAGTACCATGGTGGAAGCAACCTATCTTATCAAGAAAACTCCTACCAGGGTTTCTCTCGAGGAGGGAGTCAACAGAAGATATCTGCCATCACCATGCCACTTCAAACAATAAAGGACAGTCAAAGCAAAGAATTGATCCCAGGCCAAAACAACTTGGCAGAAGTTGGTGCATGGTGCTTCACCTGTAGTGATGATCATTTCCTGCAGAATTTCCCAAAGGAGAATATGTGAAGATGGATGATGGAACAAAAAGGCAAGGGCCCGCCTATGGAAACAAATGAATGCAATTCATCTGAAGTAGAAGATATTATTTTCCTAGTGCAATCACAAGGGATCCCCTTAGAGCAAGAAGTGGATGTAGGGCCTGACCATGCACTATTCTCATGGTCAAAAGGAGAAGATGTAGTGTATGCAAATGAATCTAAAACAACTGGTGTTCTACCAATACGATTTAATTACAACATAAGATCTAAAATAAGGCTTGTAGAGGAATATGTGCAACAACCCCTGTCGTGCAGGCAATGCAAAGACCTTATCTTCCAAAAGGGACATAATTTGCTGCCCATTATACGACCTTGTCCACAACAACAAAAGGTGCTATTAATGGAAAAAGAGATAAATAAAGTATTGGCCCCAGCTATGATGGAGCCCCATTTTTAAATAAAATTCCACCATTTTAGCCATTGATCCAGACATTTTGGATGCTCAACGTAGTGGACCAATTAAAGAAAGTGCATTGTGGAATGTTATTTCAATTCCTAAACAAAAAACCTACTTCAAGAAGCATTAGAGGCAAAAGGGAAAGGATTGCAAGAAGGAGCAAATCAATCAAGCAATCAAAGCAAAAACTACCGATCTGCACCTACCCCTCAAACTCTTAAAGCAACGGCTTATACAAATGATGGAAACAACATTGAAGAAAAGGAGGTAAGTAGACCAAATCCCACACCTTTCTTTTTGACGATTATAGTAGGAGATAAATTGTTGCATAAAAATATGATTGATTCGAGGGAAAGTACGACTGTCATTCCAAAGCAAGTGACAAATGCAGGTGTGTGCAAGATCATGATGGGCCAAAAAGTGGTAATATGATGGGTATGCGGTTGACAACTTTTTTTTAAGAAAATTTGATGAAACAAAAAGGTTTTTTAAAGGAGATTCTTAGCTTTCCACCAATATAAATTATGTTTTAATTTGAATTTAATAAGTAATTATTATTCATTTTCTATTTGTATTACGACTAAACTTCTGATTGATAGGCTAATTGAAAGACATCTATAGCTTTCAAATAGTATCAAATTTTTTGAATCCAAAACATGCATCACATTCTATGCTTCACATAATATAGGATTAAAAAATGAAAAATTTAATTTCATGAAGTTTTGACCAAGTTAAGGTGGTCAGACATATGAGTTTTTTATATTTTTTAAAATTTTTAATAAACAATTCATAATTAATTATTTTGGGAAAAATTACAAAAAAATATGCATCACATTAGGACATGAGTTCTCTACTTATATCTAAAATCTTATAAAAAAAATTATCATTTTATTTTGGTTAGGTGGTCAGACAGACACCTACTTCTTATTTTTTCCCTGAAATTTAAGTACTACTACATTGAAATTTCAAATTTTTACCAAATAGATTTATTTTTTTTAAAACAAACCTAGTAGTTTGAAAAAAAAAACAATTTTCTATAGATACTATTCTTACATATTTTTGAAATAATATAGATAAATTATTCAAATTTTTACGTCAAGTTTTGTACATCTAATTTTTCTGAATTTTTTGCCACTTAAGGGCCTATTTTTTCGATGATGATCCTGCACATACCCATGCCTTAAAATTAAGATATGAAACCCTTGAAAGAGGAATCATGTAGCAAGACATTCACCTAGGAAGTGGTAGTGATAGATATTCTATTGATCTTTGGGATGTGTTTATCAAGGGGTTTCACTACCAAACTTGGAAAATATTTTGCGCTTGATTGGTCCCAATTTATTTTGTGGACTAAGCAAGGAGAAAATATGAAGATTCTTTTAGAGCCATTACATCTTGAGAATATTGCAGATAATGTGTTCCTATGCTTTCAAACCGCACATATAACTATATCTTAATAGGAGAAGTATTGTGTTGAAATGCTAGAAGACGAAGAGGATACGAGTGAAGCACTAAAGAGGAGGTCTTTCTTTACCAATTCATCGAGTCTAACCCCTTTAGTAACTTACATTCAACCAAGATCGACACCTATGTAATTTTTGATGATAATCAACCCAAAACTAGTCAAAGATGGAGAGAATTTTGATGACACATTGGATAATCATCTGTGGAATCTTTTCTTTGGTTGTGCCAAGTGTAAGGTTGGCACTAGTTTGGGTATCCATTTACTCTCTCCAATATGATATGAGATACTCAAAGATTATCATTTCATGTTCTCATTCTCAAATAATGACGTTGAATATGAGGCTTTAATTCATGGTCTAAACCTTGCATAGAGGATGGGTATAAAGAGATTAAAGTTTTTAGAGGTTTAGAGTGAGTGGTGAGTTAGGTTGGCAGCCAAAAAGTAGCAACGAATAGCCGAATGAGGTCATACAAACATCAATTCTTGGACTTGATCAAGGGTTTTGGAGCTTTCAACATACAAGTCATTCCCCTATCACAAAATAGTAGAGCCAATAGAATGGTGTTAGTTGGGTCAAAATTTCAACTAACTTCTGACTCAATTAAGTAGAATGTTTTTCAAGTCATTATTTGACCCTCTATTCTAGATAATCATGAGAATTGGAAGGTTTTCGATAGTGATACCCAGATAGCTACCTTCATACAAAAGGGAGGAATGGCTCCCGATGGTCTGACCTTAGGGATGGGATTCTTTGAAGGGAAGGTCATCTAACTAAAAGGAAACAAGCATCCAAGGGGATTAATATATGTGGAGAACCTTTTTGACTATGAAGATGCAAGGAAAGGGGAAAGAAGGTTCATGGTGGATGAAAAGGATTATGAAGAGCTTGATGTTGGTGATGGAAGAAGGTTGAAAGTTAGAAATGAGATTCTGACTAAAGATAAACAAAGACTAAGGGACTTGTGCTATGAGTATGATGGAGCTATGGCCTGGACTTATGATGACCTAAGAGGTTATTGTTAGAGTAATTGGTTATTTACTTGATTAATTAAACCATATTTGGTTAATTAATTAAGTTACCTTTTATCTCTTTTTCACTTAAGCTAACTTTCGGTGCATAATAATTAATTATTTTATTAATTATTAATGTGCAAGCCTAGGGTTTTTCTTTTTTAGGTTTTTTACCTATATAAGGTTGTAATATTTTATTTTGTAAATTAATTCTTTTACATTGGCAATATTGAGCTATTTTTTGTTGTGTTGTTTCTCTTTGCATGTCCCTGTAACAGGTGTTTTAGCTTACAAAGATCTTTGTGTTCCTTCATGGTATCAGATCCCAAGGTCTGAAGCTCCCTATTCTTGATTTTGAGATCTGGCATTAGAAACTCAGATTAAAAAAAAAACCAAGCGAAAAAAATACAAAGGGGTTCTTAAATTTTTTATTTTTTATTTTGGGTTTGCACCCACGGTACGCAAGGTATAGCTGAACCTACAAGTATTATAGGTACTATAGGCGGTAGTACTCTTCTCATCTGTGGCACCCTGCATTTTTTCGGCCATCTGTTGGCCATTGGCACTTTACATTTTTTCAGTCGTCCATCAGCTACTGCACACTACATTTTTCCCGCTGCCCCTTGTTGGGTCGTCGCTGCCTCAGCCCTTTGTTGGGCTATCACCAGCCTCCACCACTGGTCAGGCCATCACCGCCCACCGCTAGGTTTTCCTAGCACCCTCCACCCTCTCCGAGCTCACCGAGTGCCCGCCGCCACCCAAGCTCCTGTCATCGCCCAGCTTGCTGAGCTCGCTCGACTCACTGAGCTTCCAAGTCATCAAACCTGCCACTAGCCCCCTGGTCAATCAGTGAACCAGGGGCTTTTTTTTTAGCCCCCAGGGCTTAAAGGAGGCAGAATTGTGCTTTTTCAGGAGGCTTCACGAAATCAGGTCTACAATTGTTATACAGTCTCCATTTTTTTCAAATGAGATACCATTGGAAAGCTATTTCCATGTCGGACGTCAAGGTACTCGTAATTTTTTCCAAATTTTCTATTTTACTATATTGTTTTCCAGTCAAGGAGGGGTCTTCTTTCTACACTTCTGGAGCCATAAAAGGTGCAAACAGACTCTGTTTTTAAAAAATGAATAGGCATTGGAAATATCTCAGCCTGCTCTATTCAGATATGTTGTCTTTTTTCTCAAAATTTTCTTCAAGTACACGAGACTTTGTTTTGAACCTTTTGTTCTTATGCATTGCTTCCTCTTTCTCAGTTTGTACTAGGGTTTAGGTTTATCTCTTGTGGGGGGTGTTTCTTTCTCGCTTTCTATCATTTATTTCAGAAAACTAGAACACAAAAACTCTCAAAATAATCAAACCCTTCTACATCTTCTATCTATTCTAAAAGATCACATAATAATAAAAAACACTAGCAGGTACATGTGTAGGGTTTCATGGTAGACTCCTTAGTTGAGTTACTCACTTCACACAACTATCACACCTAGAAGTCTCACATGATGAGGCTTCTTAGCTGACGAGGGTTGTGGTCTTGTCTAGATGAGGTTTAGCCTTAGTTGCAGCGTCTTTTTGAGATTCTTTAGCACAAGAACAAGATGGATGAAGCTATGGGTTTGCTATCCCTGCACATTTTAGATAGTATTCTATTTCACCTTGATGCTTTTCTCACTCCTCGAGCCATTTGGTTGAAGTTTGAGACACTTTTTGGGACCATTAATGAGTTCCAAGCATTACAGATTGACGCAGACTTCACTATTACCTGAATCATTTCCCACTATTAAGGATTTTTTGACCAAGTTTAAAATAATTTACACTATTTTATAGGGTTGTGGCAAGAATAAGTTAGAGATAGAGTGCATTTACTTGATCCTTTCGAAGCTTCGTGGTCCATTTCAGATATTTTCTTCTTCATTCTATTTCACCATGGATGGAATGGGTGCTCATTTTACCATGTCTACCTTTGATGTGTTTTGTGAGTGTTTGTCTCGTGAGCAGTCACACCTTTCTTAGATTGATATACTCTAAGGATCAAAGAAAAAAGCATTGGTTGCTCATTCATCTAAGGAGAAACAAAAGTAGAAACTAAAGCCAAAGAAAGATTCTATAGGCAGTGAGCATTCCTTCAGACCACCTCCTCAGTTTGATTCCAAACCACCACTTAATCTGAAATAGGAGAAATCTTCGAAGTCTGGTGAGTCTTCCTCCAAGAATAAGAAGACATAAGGAGACACTTGCAACTTTTGTGGCAAGGAAAGAAATCTAGTTTCTAGGTGTTGGAAATGATTAGAGGCTTTAGAGGAAGCCCTATAGCAACATCACATCTCCTCACCTCAATCGTCTTCTCCTTCCACAGGGAAAGGTCATGCTCTCACTACTCGTGCATCGACCTATGGGTCCACCTAGATTTAAGATTCTGATGCTTCTCACCATATGACTCACACTCAGCAGTTGGTCACTTCTCTTGCCTCTTGTGGTACTTCACAGATTGTAGTGGATGACTCTACACATCTTTTACTCTTGGGTTCAGGTTCTATCACTTTGGATGGGGGTACTCTACAAGATGTTTTGGTTGTTCCTTACATCTTGACGAACCTCCTATCCATTTATGAGATTTTCCATTTTGGCTCTAGTAAGATATTTGAGTTCTCACCACATCATGTGGTTATTTGGGACCTCCATGACTCTAATTTGGTTGTGGCTACTGGGTATGTTGATAATGCATCTCGTCTTTACATATTTGATGGATTTGAGCCTTCTAAGGGTACAAGTTCATCTCTTATAGCACATGCAAATTCTGTGAGTAAGATTTGGCATGAGCATTTGGGCCATGTCAATTACAGATATCTTCAGCAGATGAATACATAGGCACTTGTTCTTGGTCTTCCACAGATGGTGTTTGTCATGGTTGTGTGCTAGGCAAGCATCATAGGGATCCCTTTCCAAAGGGACGAGCCACTTGTGCTTTGGCACCCTTGGAGTTGATTCATAGTGACCTCATGTCATTTCCCACTCCTTTTTCTAGGGCCAAGTATGTACTCACATTCATTGATGACTTCTCCAGATGCACATGGGTGTACTTTCTTAAGTACAAGTCCGATGTCTTTGATTCCTTTCAAATCTTCATGACATTTGTAGAGAAGTAGTATGGCCTTTCTATTCAGCGGATACGTACATATAATGGGGGGGAGTATGTGAATTAGGCTTTCAGAGATTTTTACATTGAGCATGGTTTGCAGCACCAGTTTACTTTTCCCTACACCCCTCAGCAAAATGGTGTCACTGAGAGAAAGAACATGACTTTACGGGAGATGGTGAATTGTATGATTCAGTCCAGGTCCATGGATCTATCTTTTTGGGTTGAGGCAATTAATTGTGCCAACTATATTCAGAATCAGATGCCTCACAAGGCGATTTGACATATGACTCCCGAGGAGGCTTGGTCTCATGACAAGCCTAATGTTTCATCATTTTGAGTATTTGGTAGTGAGGCATGGGCATTTATTCCTGATGCTCAGAGGAGAGCCATGGAGTGGAAGAGTCAACCCCTCCTTTTTGTCAGCTACTGTGAGGATGTTAAGGCATACAGGTTGTTTGATCTTGATTCTAGAGAGGTCCTGTTTCGACGGGATGCCTAGTTTGATGAGTGCCTTCCCACAATGGATACCTTGTCTCTAGTGTCTACTTCACTACCTACTCCTCACACTGCAACTCTTCTAGATTATGTTGAGGATGATTCTGATGAGGATGTTGATGATCCCCCATCTCCTCCTCCTCTTGCTCCACCTCAGATTCCCAAATGGGCTCACTTTACTATTGAGGCAGCAGTATCTATGGCAGGTGATCCTTCAGACACCCGTCGCACCTGTTCTTATAGTGCGGGTTCTAGTCTTTTGAGTCATGCTCTTTCAGAGGATCCTCAGAATTTTTCAGAGGAAACAAGTCACGCTAAGTGGGATAGTGCTATGGAGGAGTATTCTTCTTTGATGAGGAATAGTGCTTGGGATCTATGTCCTCTTCCTAAGGCCAGAAAGATGGTTTGGTGTAGATAGTTGTATCGCACCAAGTATGTTGCTGATGGCTCTATTGATAAGTACAAAGCACATCTTGTTGCAAAGGGTTTCTTGTAGGTTGAGGGTATTGATTACTCTGAGACATTTTCCCATGTTGCCAAGATGAATTCTATTCACTTTGTACTCACTTGCAGCTTCTAGGGTCTAGTCCATTTATCCAATGGATGTGAAGAGTGTGTTCTTGCATGGTGGCCTATAGGAGGAGATCTATATGGGGCAGCCTCAAGGATTTGTTCAGGATGCCTCTTTGGTTTGCAGACTTTGGTGCTCATTAAATGGTCTCAAACAGGCCCCTCGGGCTTGGTATGAGAAGATGGACTCTTTTTTGCTCTCCACTGGTTTCACACACTATCATTCTGATCCTACTATCTATATTCAGAATCTTGAGGGTGAGATCTTGATTCTTGTGCTATATGTTGATGATCTCCTTATCATAGGTAGCTCATCTGAGCTATGATTGAGCATGCTCAGTGAACTTTGATGGAACAGTTTGAGATGATAGATCTCGGTCTTCTACACTATTTTCTTGGTCTTCAGGTGATTCAGTCTTCTGATGGGATCTCCATTTACTAGCAGAAGTATGCTCTTGATAGGCTTTAGCACTTTGGCATGCTTGATTGAAAGCTTTCCCCCACACCTTTTTAGTTAGGGGTTGTTTTGACTCCTACTTGCCCCACTCCTTCCTTAGATTCTACACTTTACCAACAATTGGTTGGTAGTTTTTTGTACCTAACTCACACTCATCTTGATCTTTCCTCTATGGTTGGCCTTATCTCTCGATTCTCCCATGATCCTCATGAGAGTCACTAGCAAGCTGCCAAACATATTTTGAGGTACATTCAGGGCACCCTTTCTTATGGCATTCACTACACATCAGGGGATCCTCACATTGTTGGCTACACTGACTCAAATCGAGCTGGTGATGTCAATGATCAAAAGTTTGCTTCTGGCTTTGTTTTCTATCTTTGCTCTGGTCCTATCACATGGTCTTGCAAGAAGCAAACTACTCATGCATTATCATCTACAGAGGTTGAGTACCGAGCTGCTGTACATGCTAGTCAAGAGATTTTATGGCTTTGACAGTTGATGACTAAGTTTGGTTTTCCTCCTAATGGTCCCACTATTCTTTGGTGTGACAATTAGAGTGCTATACACATTTATCGCAACCCATTGGAGCATCAGCAAACGAAGCACATTGAGCTTCATATGCATTTCATCAGATAATTGATTAAGGATGGTTCTCTCATCTTGGAGTATATTCCCACTGCCGAGCAGGTTGCAGACATCTTCACGAACCCTTTTGCCTCACCGTGCTATCTTCAGTTGTGCTCTATGCTTGGGGTGAAGGAATTTGTCCTCGGGGGGTCTTTATGAGGCCTTCCTTCATGTTTCTTTATGCATGTTCTTCTATCTCTTTTTGGAGAGGATTTTTTTTTCCCATTGGGTTTTCTCCTTTTTCTTCATTTCATAGAGATTTCCTTGTACTTGGGTACCTAATTTGTCCTTGTTGTCGGGACCCATTGTTCTTTGCTTTCAGTAGCTTCTTCTAGGTTTTTGCTTCTCCCTAAATCTAGCTTAAGGGGGGGTTTTAGAGTAATTGGTTATTTACTTGATTAATTAAACAATATTTGGTTAATTAATTAAGTTACCTTTGATCTCTTTTTCACTTAAGCTAACTTTAGGTGCATAATAATTAATTATTTTATTAATTATTAATGTGCAAGCCTAGGGTTTTCCTATTTAGGTTTTTTACCTATATAAGGTTGTAATCTTTTCTTTTGTAAATTAATTCTTTTACATTGGAAATATTGAGCTATTTTTTGCTGTGTTGATTCTCTTTGCATCTCCCTGTAACAGGTGTTTTAGCTTACAAATATCTTTGTGTTCCTTCAGTTATGACTTGGGTATAATCCAACATACCATCAACTTGGAGGATGGATCTAAACCTATCTGATAGAAGCAAATGCCTATCAATCCAAAGATTGAGGCACTAATGGTGCAAGAGCTTACCAAATTGATCGAGTCCAAGATAATATATTTGATCAAACATTCCACCTATGTATCAAATTTGGTGCCTATCCAAAAGAAAAATGGTCACATCAAACTCTACGTTGATTTTTGAGATCTAAATAAAGCATTACTTAAAGATCATTACCCTTTGCCTTCAATGGACCAAATTTTATAGATAGTAGATGGGTCCAAGATGTTTTCACTACTTGATGGTTTTTCAGAGAATAACTAGGTATATGTGAAGGAGAGCAACCAACATAAAACAAAATTTACCACTAAGTGGGGGACATATGAATATGCTAAAATACCATTTGGCTTGTCAAATGTTGGTGCAAATTTTAAGCGAGCAATGGATATCACCTTCAAGGGTTTAATTAATCAAATCATTCTTATATATATAGATGACTTGACCATATTTTTGAAATGAAGCAAAGATCACTTTGATGATCTAGAAAAGATTTTTCAGAAGTGTCAACAATTTGGGATTTCTTTGAACCCCAATAAATATGTTTTTGGAGTACCTCAAGGTAAGCTACTTGGCTTTATAGTCTCTAAAGATGGAATAGCAATAGATCCTAAGAGGGTTAGGTCCATAATGGAATTACCTCTACCAGTAAACCAAAAGGGACTCTAGTCATTCCTCGGCAAGATTAATTTCATCAACAAATTCATTTCTAACTTCACTAGTATTGTAAGGCCCATTTCACTAATGCTAAAAAAGAATATACCCTTCAAATAGACCCTAGAGGGGAAAGAATCCTTCGAGAAAATAAAGATGGCAATTTTTGCTACTCCAATTTTGGAAAACTTTGATTTTTCCAAGGATTTCTTACTCTATGTGTATAGTGGTCAAGATAGCATAGCTTCAGTAGTTACTCGAAAAGGGAATCAAAATGAAGGAGAAAATCCTATTGTGTTCTATTCTAGGAATTTGAAAGGATATGAGATGAGGTATAAATTTGTGGGAAAACAAGCATTTTATATAGTGAAAAGTTTGAAGAAATTCTGACACTTAGTGTCAACCAATAAAAAAAATATTCTCATAGCACATCCTAGTGTCTGAGAGTATATAACAGAGGATACAATTATTGAAAAAGGAGCAAACTAGATTACCAAGATTCTAGAATATGATGTCAACATTAGACCAACTAAGCCAGTCCAAGGAAGGGGTCTGTGTGAATATATGGCACAAGATAGAAGTTTCACAACTTAGAAGGAAACTGGTCAAGTCTACTCAAATCAATTTGAATTAGATGAATCTTGGGTTACTAATCAAACATTGCGCATGAAAAAGGGGTATTACCCAAATAGTTTACAAACTAATAAAAGGAGGTACTATCTGCTACAAAGCGTGAGGTATATATTAGTAGAAGATATGCTTTTTAAAATAAAGTATGATGGTATGCTACTCCAGTGCCTTGACACTCTACAGGTAGAGAAAGTTCTTAATAAATTTTACCATAGTCCTAAGGGTGGACATTTTTCTACCAAAACCACTACTTTGAAAATAATCAGGGCAGGTTATTACTGGCCCTCTATGTTCATCGAGGCACATCATTTAGTACAAAATTTTACTCAATGCCAATATTTTGTTGGAAAAAAAAGGAATGCCACTCAACCCCTTATCCCAATTGTGATGGTAGAACCCTTTGCCTAGTGGGGTTTAGATTTCATTGGTATGAAAAATCCTATGTCTAGTGTTGGACACAAGTGGATCCTCACAACAACTGATTACTTCACAAGGTGGGTAGAAGTTGTGGCCCTAAAAAATGCAACATAAGGAGAAATAGTTAGCTTTCTCAAAGAACTAGTGACAAGGTTTGGGACTCCCAAAACCAACATATTCAACAACACCAGAGCATTCGTCAAGTCCAAGATGTCAAATTTTTCTATCCAACATGGATTTTTTCTTAAAACTTCATCAAATTATTATCCACAAGGAAATGGGTTAGAAAAATCCACCAACAGAAACCTAATTAGGTTAATTAAATGCATCTATGAGTAGCTTTGTGGGTAGACCAAATTACCCCCAAGCAAATCCTAAAAAATTCACCCTATGAGTTCATATATAGAAAGGAGGTAATAATGCCCATTTCCATAGAGATCCCTACATTAAAAATGCTGAAAAAACTTAAAGTTGAAGAAAATGGTAGAATGGAGGTGCGATTAGCAGAACTCCTGAAACTAGAAGATAGAGAGGACCATGGTTCCATGATCAACCATCAGCAAATGGTCAAGCAATGGTCTGACAAAAAGACCTCTAGTCTAGAGTTCAAGGAAGGGAGCTTAGTGTTAAAGTGTGATGAACGTACTACAAAACTAGGACAACATACAAAGTTTGAAGCATTGTGGAAAGGGCCTTTTCAAATTAGTGCATGTAAAAAAAAGAATGCATATGAACTTGAAGATCTAGAAGGAAATGCCTTAGGTATATTGGTAAATGGTATTTATCTAAAAAATTCCATTAAAATTGCATATCTTGTAATTATTTTAAGTTTTGAATAAAACATAGGACACTAGGAAATAAGTAGTTTATATTATATCGAAAGCTCTACATATGTGCAAGCCCAAAACCAAATTCAAACATGAAGCTTTCTTAAGCAAGCCCTGAAGGGGTTTACAAGTAAAATAGGTAATAGGAAAGGAGTAACAAAGAGTGAGGTGGACACGAACATAGGCTCAAAGCCTATTCATTGCTACTCTACACGAAGAAATTGAAGTGTTTCCTCCAGGCTAGTCTTATAACCAATTCCACACCATACTCGTGAAGTAAGAAGATGACTACTAGTTGAGAAGAATGTCGATGTGTCACCACATCCATTATATAGAAGTTATATAGGAAGGGTAGCCAAGGCACATCTATGCCAATGTCCACATGCCTCTAAAGGTCCATCACGCTTGGGATGACAACACCAGGGGTAGTTACTTGTACTATTTCTTTGAGCCCTTCCTTTAGTGAAGTTTCAAATATCTGTTGGCATAGCTCAATTATCATTGGTTTGGCCACACCCAAGTCTAGCAGTGAGGCCACAAAGTGAGAAAGCACATTGCAGTTGTTACGAAGTTGGCTCTCATCAAAAATAAAGTTAGTTCCCATCATCCATTTGAACATAGTCATGATAAGTGGGTCACATTTTTTGACCAAACTCTTGATTTGATTGTTGGTGATTTCTCTTGTAAAGCTATATTGTGGCCTCCATGGAAGGAGCCGAATAGGGGTTCCCAAGCCAGTAGACATCCTGGTGAAGTGGAAAATACTAGCAGAATGGAAAGAAATAAGATGGAGAGCCAACTAAATTAAAAAAATTTGTGTTTGAATGAATGTTGTGAATGGTGGTATGACTATATATAGAAAGACTGATCAATAAAAAAAATGATTGATGGAATAGTTTCCTCAAGTCGGATGACAACAGAAAGTGGGGTCTGAATGGACTAAAGTAGATAAATCATACAGATTATCTTGAGAAATGTCTTGAGAAATAAATTGGGACATTGGGAGTAAATGTTCTAGTATGTCGATTATTGACATGTGTTTACTGATGTCATTAGTGCCAACTATCCCATTTATAAGAAAAGATAGGGTTAGCACTAGAGAAAAGAAAGATCTCTGGAAAATTAATGGTTGCATTTTTCAAGGGTACTTTGTGTCATTTTAGCATGCTTAGTATGATAGGAAGTGTATTTCTTGAGGCAATATTTCTTTTGATCAAGAGGTGGTGAAAGGAATGTGCTAATTCCATCCTCACAATATTTTTGGCATTCCTGAGAGATACAGAATTTTAGCCCACACGTATTGTCTCGATAGCATCATTTAATAAGCTCAATGGTAGTAGCATAAGCCTCAAGTGCGTGTAATGGAAAAAGCATTAATTACTCTCAAGGTATGCTTTCTTTTCCATAATTTTTTTCTTTACCATTACCCTTGAAAGTCCTCTACAACTCTTGATACAATCATGGTAGAACCTTCAACCTCTAGGAAACAGGCCACAGTTTTGAACTAGTGACCTAGATATGCTAATATTTTTGGGTGAAAATATTATTCTAATGCTCCAGCTATAGAAGAATGACCTTTAGAGTATTAGAAAAGAGTACCTATAGATAATCCTATGAAGAGAGAAGCAGTCCAAGACATCGTTGATCATGTTTTTGGTCCTAAGTTGTTTACCAATCCTAAAAACCTTTTAGAAGGCATTTTTAAAGGAAGGGACAGAATGACACTCCTGATAGCTTTGCATTTCGGTTGTGGGATTGTGGCTTGCCACAGTTCATGTTTCCCGGCATACATCCATTCCTTGAATTGGTCAACGCATGTGCAAAGAGATTTGATGAAATAACAGGGATCATCTCAAGTGGTAGGATTCAATTTATTGTATTGGCTTAAGCCATATGGGAGATGGTGTGTATTCCCATAGTTTTGGATTCAGAGTCCTTAAATAGTGAAAATATGGATCTGATTGGGGAAGAAAGGGCCAAAAGAACAAATATTATGAAGAAGAAATGAGGGAGCGGCCAGACATGGGGCATGTTCCTCTCCCTCTATTGTATGATGTTTTCAAAAGAGACACTCAGGCAATTTTTTCAATGTTGGCCTGGGTATTTGGCCTCAACAATGATACCCAAGTCTTTCCTTTCTAGTTTGGCATAGTCTTTGAGTGAAAATGAGAAAGAACCCAGAAGAATTATTATTTTGTAGAGTTAATAGCTAGGAACATGTTGTACCAACTAAAAAATTATCAGACTGATTCTAAATTTAGGTACTCTTCCTTCTTGTCTCATTTAATTTTGTATCAAACTTTTGATTATTTTGGGGGAAATGTGTTAGTATCCAGGCTAGATGAAAGGAACTATCTTCAGCTAGTTTTGGTATGGACCCCTCTACTTTCACATATAGGGGATTATTATGGGTTTTCAGATTTATTTTTGAGGCACATACTCCAAGAGTTATTGCTTTGCCCTATTGGACTTTTTTCTCCCGAGTTTTTACAATGGATAAGGATCTCACAAAATATAGTGGATTACTTCCTAGGTGTATATTTCACATTCATTAGGTTTCATGGTTTCCTCGACGAGTCTTTTCAACTCCCTAGATTTGTAATAGACCGAGTTTTCACACTAGAAGCATGCCACCAGTTGACCATTGTTGATAGGATCTATGGTGCAGGAAGGAACAAAACAAAGTTGTATCTGCTTGCTCTCAATATCACTAACAACCAGGTATCACTCATCAAGCAATTTTGTGAAGGAGAACTGAAGTATTTATTGGCAATTCTGGCTTTAGTCCTCATCTGTGACAAATGGGACTATAATCTGAGAGGAATTTATAGTGAAAAACATGAGGAGTGGGAATAATTCAAAAGTTGGAAGAATGTGACTCAAGAAGGTGCACAAATATATATTGACTTAAAAAACATCCCCTTCAAGCGACCAAAATGGCTGAGTTTTCATACTCGTGAGGTCTAGTATGATAGGAAGCTTCTAATGAGTAAATCCCTTAGCATCTAGCTAAAGAAGTGGGGATGGTCGGAAAGGAAAAAGGAATATTTTTGGAGATTCTGACAAGAGTTGCATTGTCTGAAATCCCTTGTCAAACAATTCCCACAAGATGAAGAATTTGAGTATCTTTATGATAAGGAAGCCAGTTCTGGCAACAACAATCTGGAAACCAGCAATGAAATCCAAGAGGAGAAAGTTCCATTGAAGATCCATAGATCATGAGAGTCAAGATTCAAGGTAGAAAAAACCACAGGCCCCATCCACCTCAAGTTCCCAAAGGAAAGGAAAGAAATATTGACAGCCCACAAGAACATCATCTGTTGCAATCACTGAGGATCATTTTTCAAAGGGGTTTGTGGTCAAGAGGAATGATCATGTTGACTCTGGTCAAGGAAAAAGAAGGAATCAGGAAGACCTAGGTTCGACCAAAGCAACGACTCGAGGAGAAGAAGAAGTGGAGTCCACTCTTCAAGTTTTTCTGACCACCATGGGTCAAGTAAGTTTTACTCCTTTTCCCTTTTCTACCTCTTTGGTTGTTCCCTTTCCTCCTCCTTTAAGAGGGAATCCACCATCCAAAAACTCAGATTTAGTAATCCTAAATACCCCTTTCCTTGACCAAAATGAAATTCTTAAAGAAACCCTTCACTCCAAATAGGCAACATCTATTTCTATTGTTATTGATTCTTTCTTCGCTCTATCAAGGGCCCCTTTAGAGAATTCCAAATAATTATTATTAACAGGTGATCCCATAATAGTGGTTTACAATTTTTGGCCAAACTGGACACTGAAATTATTATTTTTAACTAAATCTTCACATTCAGGCACGTATAGCGGCTAAACTGTGAGGAATTTGAAGATGGTGCAAACTAGAGTCTCATCAAATTTTGTTTGTAGATTCTAAAGATATTTTTTTCAAAATTTTTGGAATCAAATTGCACTTCTTTTTCCATCTCCCATGATAATAGATTTTTTTTAGAAAATAACATTTTTGAAAAGTGACGCACACTGTATAACGCATAACTTTTTTTACATGAAAGATAAAATTCTAATTCTTTCAAATTTAGATTTCTAACTCTGATATCTAGTGCTTCCACTTGGTTGAATAGATTTTTATTGAATATTTTTTCCTTAATCAAGTTTCAAATTCAAATGAATTACAATTCGAGACACAACACGACTATATAACGGCGACTTTTTTGTATATGTCAAAATTTAATTTTTTTTTTGTTGGATCAAGGACTTCAATGTATGGTGCACTCATAATTTTTTTTTTTTTGATAATATTCTATTTTTCCACATGTGAAGAACAAATAAATTCATTTTTGATGAAAAAACTATGTTTAATAAAACTTAAAAAACAAATACATAACAAAACCAAAAAATATTAAAATTATATTCATTGGATAGCTTGTTCTAAGGAATACCATAATCATTTCAAATAAATTTTAAATGAATTTATTTGATCCCCCAAAATCTAAATCAAAAGTGATTTTTATTAGCATTTTGATAGGTGTAAAGGAGATGCATTTATAGGTATGGTTTAAAATTAGCGAGGTTCTATCCAAGGGGGTTTGATCTAAGGTGATTTGATCAAACCCTCTTAAATTGGAATCCTTAAAATGGAACTTTTTAAGGCTTAAATCATTATATTTTCTAAAAGTATGTGATTTCAGCTAAATTTCGTTCCTCTCAGGAATTGTAAACCACTATTATGACAGCACCCTATTAACCCCAATGCCTAATTCAACAGCTTCTAAGTAAACACCTTTCCACCTACCAATGTCTTTGTCTACCTCCACCTGCAAAACTCCTACCTAGTCTCAGTTGGGTGTTCCACCCCTTTCCATGATAATGCTCCCCTTTGCCTCTCCCCATTCTCATATGTTAGAAATCTTCCCTTATGTTACTCTTTTTAGTTTTCCTCCTAGCACCCCTATTGTAGCATAGAACATAGATGTCCCTCAAACCCTCCAAGATCATTTCAATTTGACAAAAAGGGCCCGAAAAAATGCTAAGAAGAAGCACCTCTTAAAAAATGTTGAGATACCTACTACCAAAAAGATTGAGGCATGTTATAATGAATAGTGGAATTCTCTTCTAATCAATACCATGACCCCTTTTGTGGCTAAGCCAGAAGGGAAAATTCATTTAGAAGATTATGACATCTAGACAATGGGCCTAGAACTGACAGAAACATGTCCCCATGACAAAGTGGTCTTAGCCAAGACCACCCAACGGGTGGTATATGTCGATTATTAAAAGTTGGATAGAAAGTTAAAGAAGCAAGAGGTGGAGCTAGTAAATGTAAGAGAAATAATAGGAATATTATGGATAGAGCTTAAGGCTAAGGACATCAAATTGGATTGTATCATACAAGTCTAGAGTAAGCAAGGAGAAGAATAAAGATTGCTTGAGGAGGAACAAAACTAGCGGGTTTAGTTACTTACTAAAATTTAAAGAATAAAAGCTAAGATTTCTAGCTAGCATTAGGTTAGCACAATGTACAAAAGTGCTCAAGAAAATTTATAGAAATATTTGAGTGATGTTCGATCTCATTTTTTTTATGCTAGTCAAAATGCACAAGCAGAAATAGAATAGTTGAAGCTAGAAAAATAATAAGTCATGTCCACATTGCAGGCCTGTGATTCAGAGAAATTAAAGGTAAGCTTTAAACTAGTATACATTCTCAAGACAAATGGGGAACTAGAGCAAGATGAAAGGACAAAGGAGATTTAGTTCAATTAGGAGTTGACTATAGCTCAAGAAACTAGGTCCCTCCCGCTGCTTAAATGACTACTATCTTTGCATTGGGAGCGTATTGCAGCTATAGTCCTCACTCTTAAACTTGGTTTTAAATTTTTGAAGGAGGTCCAAGAGATAAACAAGAAAATAGGCTCGATGACTGATCATGTTTTACAAGAAAATAGGCTTGATGACTGATCATGTTTTACAAAAATATAACTCTCGAGTGATAGAGTCACAAAGTTTCATTTCCAGACTTTGTGTGGCTTCCAACAAAGTTTTGAGGCATGTTGGAATTGTTGAAAAAAGAACCATCTACATCAAATCCAGTGAAATCATCAATTCCTAGAAGAATGCCAAGAAATGCAAATATTTCCAGTTGGCATTAGCAGGGAAAGTTGAGGAAACTAGAAAGGATTTTAATGTCTTGATCAACTATGGATTTCCCCCCTTCTTTTCCCCAAAAGGAATTGTGTAGATTGTGGAGAAAATTATCAAGGTCGGGCATGTGCAAGATCATCATGGAAAAAACAGGCCCTTAAGTGGCAAATTTTTAAAAAAAATTAGAGTTAGGAAACTTGACATAAAATTTTGAATAAGTTATCTATATTATTTAAAAAATAAGTAAGAATAGAATCTATAGAAAATTGAATGTAGTTTCTAAACTACTAGGTTTGTGCAAAAAGAGAAAAAATCTATTTGGTGAAAATTTGAAATTTCAATGCAATAGTACTCAAATTTCAGGGAAAAAATAAGAAGTAGGTGTCTGTCTAACCACCCCAACCACAATAAAATGATAATAATTTTTTATAATATTTTACATATAATTAGAGGACTCATGTCCCGATGTGATGCATATTTTTTTGTAATTTTTTTCCAAGTAAATAATTAATTATGAATTTTTTTATTACAAATTTTAGAAAATCTAAAAACTCGTATGTTTGACCACCTTAACTTGGTCAAAACTTCATGAAATTCAATTATTATTTTTTAATCCTATAGTATGTGAAGAATATAATGTGATGCATATTTTGGATTCAAAAAATATGATACCATTTGAAAGCTATAGATGTTGAGAATCTCTTTTAAAAACCCTTTTCGTTTCATCAATTTTGGGTAAATAAAAGGTCATCAGCCACATACCCATCATATTACCACTTTTTGGCCCATCATGATCCTACACATACTCGACCATTAAATATAAAGGCCAAACTACGATTGAGCTTCCAAATTCAAGCATAGTGCATATAGTTGATGAGGTTGAACATGAGTTTTTTTTCCTTTCTCACCTTTATCATTACCTTGGAGTGGTTACCGCAAGATGGGGAGTCATATCTTTTAAAGAAGTCTTTAAGCTTGAAAATTCCTATAGGATCATCTATAATATGTCTTTTCCCACTGAAGAAGAATGGATAGTCCAGTGTTCCTCCTTTTCCAAACTTTAGGAATTTCCAGAGAGTTGGGTTCATACCTCTGAGAGAAAAGCTCCTTGTGAGTCACCAAAATTGTGAAAGAGTTTTATTATTACCCACCTTCCAAATTTTTCTTTCAATTTTTATTCTTGCAAAAGGAAAAACAAATTTTAAGATAAGGTTGGTAAGGAAAACAGGATATGTGCCATGGGTTGACTGCACATTTTTCCTTGGTTTTTTTTTCGGATGAGCACCTTAGACACATGTCAAGGTGGCAGGAATTTGTTGTGAACTATATTTCGAAAAGCATAAATTTTTTGACCGAGTGATGTGTCGCCTCAAAATATCAAAGGATCACTTTATCTTTTAAAAAGATCAAGGAAAAACTTTCTCTTTCCCTTTGCTTGTCTAAAGATGGGAGCTTCTAGTTAGTACTGCAAAGCGATGTGATTGAGTTAGAAGAATTTATTGTTGAAATATTGCCTTTGAAGATTGGGTTTGATATTGCTCTCTATCTTCAAAATATTTGGAGGACATTAATGCAATAGATAAGAGTTAATGAAAAAATATTTTGAGACCTCACCAAGGGCTTACAAATCATATTGTAATCTATCAAGTGGCTACATTTGGTGGTATTTACTTGTGGGAAAGGCAATGTTTTTCTCTTTTGTTATTATAAAAGGTCTTCAGCATCTGAAAAAGAGATTCTAAAAAAAGAGAAATTCTTAAAAAGAGGATATTTTTTAGAGAAGGAATTTTTCTAAGATAAATTTATTTTCTCCAAAAGAGAAACTACTTTTCTTTTAATTTTTCTTAGAGTTTGTGAACTATATTTCATAAAGAAAGTTATAGAACTACTTTATTCTAGAAAATTATATCTATTAAGGTTTAAACTATTGTCAGATTGGCATCTGACCTTTGTTTCAAAGTTTCATTTTTAATTAAAGGCACGAACTATTAAGGGAAAGTTTGAGACTGTGCATGTATGGCCTTTTTCAAGTAGTTTTTCTTTTTATTTTTGTTATTAATGAAATAGTGTGTCTTGTAAGCTATATTCTGATAGCTTAAGTAGAGAATTTCAATGCTTTATGCTTGTACTGAGGAATAGAATTTTGGACAAATCAGACTATATCAGTGGACTTTTCTATTATCCTTAAATTTGTTATCTATTTAGTGCTATGTTGTATTGGGAGATAGAGTTCCTATTAATTTTTGAAATATCATTCTCTGCCCTAAGGACATTTTATGATTGATCGAACCTTACTGAAAACTACCTATTGAAAGATTTTAAAGTCTACATTATTCTTGAAGTTAGCCTTTGTTGTTCATTCTCTTTCCAACAATGAAGGGTCAAAGAATTCTCTATCTTCTATATCAATCATAGGAATATTTCTGAGTTTGAAATACTATAAAAGCTTTGGTTTATCACCTTTCATGTTTTATATTTTTCATTTTCTTCTTTCTTCCTTATCTCAAAACCCAAAAGAAGAGTTAGTTTTCTATTAGAACCCTGGAGGTATTTAGTGAGATGCAATTTGTTCCCCACTCACTGAATTTACCATAAGACTATCAGAGAGGCACAAGATTTGATGATCAACACTATAACTTACATGAAATAGATTGAATGGATGTGGATCTTAAACCTTGAATCTTGATTTGAAATAATTTCTTGAATGCTTGAATGGATGATGAAACCTACATCATTATATTAGCTCCAAAAACATGCATGATGCAAGAAGAATTTGACATGACAATTGGATCTTGATTACTGAAATAAATCTTCAATACATTTTCTCTTGAATGCTTTGAATTTCTCTTGAATTACTCTTGAAATTTTTCTCTTAGATCTTGAAAACTTGCATGAAAACTCTTAAATTTTCTATGTGAAACATAGTGAAATAACCTTATATTTATAGGTATGTAACCCTAATTTCCTAAAATTAAAATATCACAAGCTTACATCTAAATATCGATTTAGAAACACTAAAATACCACCAAAAAAATAATTTAAATTTAGGTCCTAGGTCTAAGTGAGGACCCATTTTCCCATGGGCGAATGGATCCTAGGTCCCTAACCCTAGGACACACATTGCTCAATGAGAAGTGTTTTTTAAAGGAATTAGTGAGTGTGAGGTTTCCTCTTAAGAAAAAGCAATCAAATGGCCTTGGAAAATGAATTAAGGGGATAATTAAGGAAAATTAAGCTCAATTAATCAAAAGAGGCCTAATTAAGTGTGAAAGTGTAAATAAATAAATTTTGCAATACTAAATTGAGGCATTATTAAGTTCATTTTAATTAAAGGGCCCTAAACTTAATGTCAATATGTAAAATACATATTATAATACTAAATTAAGGCATAATTAAGTTCAAATTAACATTAATTCCAAATTAAATGTGAAAATGTTAAAGGGATACATTTTTATAGACTACAATGGCTACGAGTTATATTATTTAATATGTTAATATAACATTTTTTTTAAAAAGAGGTAAAAACTTATGAAATCAAAGAACCATTAGAAGTCCCAAGGACATAGGCCTAACAAAGATAACCAACCATCATAAAAAATGCCCCTAAAGGAACCCAATCGAGAAACCAACTAATATTTTTATCCTCCATGATTAAATTTTCCATGGTCAAGGAATACTCAGATTCCTCGCATCCCATATCTCTAAACGCTCAAAGGCCCACTTTTCTAAAAAATTGGTCACTCTATTCCACTCTCTAGAAATATGAGAAAAGGAAATACAATCCAAAACACCACATAGGTTCAAGATTTGCTTAGCCACAATGGCTAGGTTCCAATTAACACCATCTAATCACTTCTCATTTAACATATGTACCATGATCTCTGAATTAGATTCATAAATAATCCCCCTTCATCCAAGAGAGCAACCTCCTTTAACAACATGAAGAATCACAATCGTCTCCATAAGGCTGTTAGAATGTTGCCCCTTCTAAATAGAGAAGAAGAACAACACATCCCCATTACTATCTCTACCTATACAACCAATCTTTGCATGACTAAGATTCCCCCTAGAAGAGTCATCTATATTAATCCTTAGAGTCCCATAAGGAGAAGGAAGCCACTGACCCTCCTGATGAATCCTCCTCTTGACCTATCAAGGACCTTGACCATCAAAGTACCAAGACCAACCATCCTTCAAATTAAAATTTCTAACAAAAGAAGCATAACCAAGATCCATACAACAACTGATAGGTCATATTTAGCTGAAATGATCTCTTGTATCCTACACAAAATATTTTCCCATAAAGGAAGGATCACAAAATTAAAACCCTAGAAGGGTATGTGCAGGATCATGATGGGCCAAAAAAGTGGTGATATGATGGCTATTTTTAGGGTATGTGGCTGACAACTTTTTTTCTACCCAAAATTGATGAAATTAAAAATTATTTTTAAAGGAGATTCTCAAATTTCCACCAATATAAATTATGCTTTACTTTGAATTTAATTAATAATTGTTATTCATTTTCCACTTGAATTATGACTAAAGTCTTTATTGATGGGCTGATTGAAAAACATCTATAGCTTTCAAATGGTATCACATTTTTGGAATCCAAAACATGCATCACATTCTATGCTTCACATACTATAGGATTAAAAAAAGAAAAAATAAATTTCATGAAGTTTTGACCAAGTTAAGGTGGTCAAACACACAAGTTTTTATATTTTTTAAAAGTCGTAATAAAAAATTCATAATTAATTATTTACTTGGAAAAAAATTACAAAACAATATCCATCACATCTAAACATGAGTCTTATACTTATGTCTAAAATATTATAAAAAAATATTATCATTTTATTGTGGTTAGGGTGGTTAGATAGACAACTAATTCTTATCTTTTCCTTGAAATTTAAGTACTACTACATTGAAATTTTAAATTTTCACCAAATAGATATAAAAAAATAAAAAATAAACCTAGTAGTTTAGAAACTAAATTCAATTTTCTATAGATTCTATTCTTACATATTTTTGAAATAATATAGATAACTTATTCAAATTTTTATGTTAAGTTGCCTAACTCTGATTTTTCTAATTTTTTTGCCACTTAAGGGCCTATTTTTTCCATGATGATCCTACACATACCTAGAATATCCTTCAATTTTGTTCTAACCAAAGATTCTAGGTAATATAAATGTAGGCTAGATGATCAAAGTAATTTGATGAAAAGTAGTCTTAGCTAGAGGTCTACCTATACTTTCCTAGAATTCCACCAAGGAAGTGGCATGGACATAAGCATGATTGGACACCATAAACTAGAGGTTCCAAATCTCTCTATAGTAAGGGAATTGAAAGAATATATGTGAAGCACAGTCCTCACTATTGGAACAAATAACACAAATAGAAGGACCTTGGATGCCTCTCTTGTGTAAATTTTCCCAAGTAAGGCACCTATTTTGGACCAGAAGCCATAAGAAAAAAATACATTTGGGCCAAGAAAACTTATTCCAAACCTTCTTCCACCACAAAATATTGATCTTCTCATGCAACTATATATCCAAATCCAAGTATCCCAAGGAAACCAAGAATTTACCCTTCGAGTTAGGTCCACAAACCAAAATATCTCTCCCCTTAAGTTAATTACACATTCTACCATCCAAAATCATAAACAACTCTTGTTTCTCTTCCTCAGTGCCTCCCAATGGCCACTCCTATTGCTCTTTACAATGAGACACCTCAACCTACCCCAAATTTGAACATTTTTAAAATCTTCAACTTTACTCCATCTAGCTACCAATTTACTATCATAGAGGGTTTGTAAGTGGGGATATGTTGATACGGTAGGGGGAACCTAATAATTGAAAATCTAATAATTCCCCTCATTGATTAGCTTCACCCCTCTTGAGAGTATCCCAAACCATAGGCCCCTTCCCAAGAAGACCATATTGAGGCACATGAGAGGAATTCACCCCTTAGAGATACTTATATGTGTGGATTCTAGCCAAAACCTAATACTGAAAAGTTCACCATCACCTATATAAATTAGTGGCTAAAACTTGACCATTCACACTCATCAACTTGAGCTCAAGACCACCATCTTTTTTTAGCCTATAAATAGACTCCCACTTTACCAAGCTCCAATTTGAAGAGATAAAATTTATAGCCTAGAGAAATTGATGGGAAAGTGAATCAAAATCCTTAACAAAACTAATAGGAGTAACCTACACAAAGAACCTATAAAGAGGAAGATCCTAGACAAAATATCTCAAAAGGATCACATGCCTAATAGATGAAAGTTATCTATGAGTCCAATTAGTTACCCTCTTATGAAATATATCTAGAACCTCCTGCCAAAAAACTTTAAGCTACTAGCCTATGGAAAGGTGGATCCTAAGATACACAAGAGGGAGTGAACCAATCTAAAATCAAAGAGTCTGAGCAATTCTACTATGAATTAGTCAAGGAGTATTGAAGAAAAAAATTGAAGACTTATCCCCATTCATCCTTTGACTAGACACATGTAAATAGATGTCAAAAGTTCTTATATGTATTGCTTAATTTATTCTTGCCATTCCCATCAAGGAAACATCATCAAAAAATTGTAGGTGAAAGTGTAAAAGAAAATTGCTACCCCAACTCCAAACCTAAATCAATTCTTTTCTAACTCAAGATTTCATAAATCTTCCAAAAGCCTTAGCCATAATAATAAAAAAATAAGGAGACAAAGGATCCCCTTGGTGAAGACCTCTTGAGGCTCCAAATAACTTTGATGGCTCACCATTGATAAGAAACACAAAGGAAGAAGACATTACACAACTCATGACCTAGTTGACCCACTCACTATCCAAACCAAAGGCCAAGAGAACATTTTGCAAGATGGACCATTTGTCTCTATCATAACCTTTTTCCATGTCCAATTTAAAGAAAACATATCCCTCACCTTAGAGGATGCTATAGAATGAATAGCCTTAGTGCTAATTGTTATCACACGGGACCCTCAACCCCTCCCTTAATGATCCAGGGGGACAACTTTTTAGTGAAAATTGAAGTGTTCCCAATACTCCAGATTTCAGCTTCATCAGAAAGAGAACTACATCCTGATTCCAACACAAATTGAATAGGGCGAAAAGGACTCCATTTGTGCAAGTTACAGCCAGTCAAACTAGCTTCAGGGGCATCCAGAAGGTGAAAAAAATCATCTCAGAAATTCACAGAACTGGCGTCATCGCGAAGAGCTCGTCGAGACGATTCCGATGGCATTCATTTTGTCAAAATCCGATGTCGTATGCTCAAGATACAGATGGTCAAATTTTTGAGTTGACTTTTGAGCTGACTGTACAGATGATGATGTCAGCAGATCGCCCATACTGTACCGATTCTACATGGGTGAATTTTGGCGCGACACGTGGCAGGTGGCTCAACTGTATGGACCAATCAGTGACTGACACGTGTCCATCCACACAGATGACGTGGCTCTCTGTGCCCCGACGTGGCATCCTACGTGGTAGTCCAGTCAGCGACACGTTAATTGCCTCATCAGCATCTCCGGCGAATAAGAGCTCGACACATGGATGGCTTTGTCAGTGGTTTTGGCAAATAGAAATCTGACACATGGCACTTGTATTTACACTCCTCGACTGGTAGATAAGTCTATTCTAACAAAATATTAGGTTTGTTTCGAACCCATGACCAGCTTGGGCCCGAAACGGTCGTTAACCACAGCGCCAAACATAGACACAACATATATGGGGAGAACCATTTGGTTTTGTTGCCTTAGAGTTTGGAATTTGTTTTAAAACCGTGGCCGGCAGGTTTGGAACCCCCGACTACACGGATTGGTAAAAAGTTCTTTACCATTAGACCACCGATGGTGGCTTGACTAAATGGGGACTCTGTTTGCTTTTCTTGTAGTACTGCTAATCGAGCCATAACAAAATGGCTTAATAAGCCATAGACAAGTACAACAACCGAACCATAAATCAAAACCAGAAGCTAATAGAAGGCAAAAGAGATGTTGTATGGGTTGATAAGGGAGTTAGGAATTTAATTGAATGGTTAGGCCTAATTAGGCAAATTTTAAGTATAAAAAGAGGGGTGTAGGCCTTGTTTTTCCAAGTCCAGGTGGTGAGAACGAGAGAATGCTCGGGAGATTTTGAAGACATTTCTGCACATCAGAGTAATGTCATGCTGTTGTGCTTGAAGGGGATAGTCTTGAAGCAATTGTAACTGTTTTGGACTATAATCGGATCGGTCACTCCGTTGGAGAGGGGCCCGGAGACGTAGTCCTTAGGGGCGAACTCCATTATCAATTGTGTTTGTCTCCTCTTATCTTCTCTCTTTCTTTCAGTTCATTATCTTGGCATTTATATTATGTTCATTTATTCATTTGAGCATTTGATTATGTAACCAATTATGTTAAGCATTGTATTAAGTGATCTTTTATGTTACGCATTCTGTAAGCAATTTGTCCTAGATCCTAAATAGATCAAGTTGGTATCAGAGCTTTGTGTGTGGCTAGTATTGTAGAATTTGAATGCTAACGAGATCCAGGTTGCAACGAGGCGAAGGAGAACTTGAAGAATACAATCTAGAGATTGGAAGATGAAGAGTTAATCAACCGTCACAGATGGAAGGAAAAGAAGGTGGAAAAAGTTCAGAGCTCAGTGTCAAATATTTCCAGAAGCTATTTCTTGACATGAAGGCAATGGTGGACGAACTTTATGCAGAAAAGAAGAAGCATGAAAACGGAGGTTCTTCAAAGCACAAGAAGCAGGAAGATCAGAAAGACACAGAGGAGAAAGCTCCAGAAACTCCTCCTCCATCTTCTCCCTCTTCTTCTCCTCCTCCTTCTCCTCCTTCTCCTTGTCCTTCTTCTAATGTAAATCCAATTAAGAGCAAGTCTAAGCCTGTAATTAAGCTTGATGTAAAATTTGAGTTACCTAAATACCGTGGGGAGTTAAATGCTGAGAAGTTAGACGATTGGTTCCAACAAGTAGAAGTATACTGTAGGATTCAAGGCCTAGTAGAAGATGCTTCTAGGATTCAATTAGCAACTCTCCGGTTGGGAGGTACATCTCTCACCTGGTGGGAGAGTAAAACTCGAGAAGAAATTGCTCGCCATGGTCAAGTTAATATGTCTTGGATGGAGTTTGTTGCTACCCTTAGGAAACAATTCTATCCTTTAGGTTACATGCAACAGTTAACCATGAATTGGAAAACCTTTAGGCAAGGTAAGGGGCAGTCTGTCCAGGATTATACTCATGAGTTTAGAAAATGGGCCATTGCTCTAAATGTTCCCTTGTATACCCAAGACACATTACTTAAGTATATTGGTGATTTACATTCTTACCTTAGGCACACTATTTTGATGTTGAGTCCCAAAAATCTAAACGAGGTGTCTATTCAAGCTACTCATATAGAGTCAAGGGGTAAGAACACTTTTAGTGACAACTTTTCTAAGAAGCCATCTAAGTTTGAGGGTAAGTCAAAAGGGAAAGAAAAAGACAAAGATAAAGGCAAAAGGAAGAAGACAGCTACAGCTAAGAAAGAGGGTGAGAAACCCACGTGCTCCCATTGCAAGAAAGAGGGGCATGATGATTCGAGATGTTGGAAGCTTCATCTTAAGTTGAGGCCGAAAAGATATGGAGGTAATAAAGGCAAGCAAAAGACTACTGCAGTGATTCAACATGATCTTGGTTCTGACTCCAGAGATGAGACAAAGATTGTTGCTACCAAAATCCAAGGTAAAGGGAAAGGTATATCTCTCTCTTCTGATGCAAGTTTTTCTAATGCCAGTGCAAGTACAAGTAAAGAATCTTCTCCTAAGGTTGATAAGCAAAGAAATGAATTGTTTCACATTTGTGTTGTAACAAAACACACTAAGGTTGATACTCTATTTGATATAGGTTCACAAGTCAACTTAATATCTAAAGAAGTTGTAAAGAAACTTAATTTGGCTACAACACCTCATCCGAAACCATATCCACTCGGATGGGTTTGCAATGATGCTCAACTACAAGTAACTAAACAATGTAAATTGAGATTTGCTATCACTGCAAACTTTGTAGATGAGGTAGAAGTAGATGTGGTCCCTTTGGATATTTGTGGGCTTGTGTTAGGGAGTCCTTATCTTTATGACAGAAAAGCAATCTTATATAGGGGGGAGAATAAGTATCATATTTTTAATGATGGGGTAGAATACATTGTACGGGCACATAAGGTGAAGACTAATCTTACACTAGTTAATGCTGGTCAAATGAAGAGGTTGGTCAACTCAAGTAAAAACTTTGTATTGATGCTTGTAAAAGCCAAAGAAGATGATATCCTTGTATTCAGTTGAACTTGGGAAGATCATGTAAGTCATGTAAAGAAAGTCTTTGATGTATTCAGAAAAGAAAAATTGTATGTAAAGATGTCTAAATGTGAATTTGTAAAGACATCCTTAGTGTACTTAGGCTATGTTGTAGGGAGTGGTCAATTGAAAGTAGACCCTGCGAAGGTCGAAGCTATTGTAAAATGGCCTAAGCCAAGTACAGTTATAGAGGTCAGAAGTTTCCTAGGTGCAGTTCAGTACTGGAGAAAGTTTATTGCAAATTTCTCTTATATAGCATCACCACTGCATGCATTAACCAGTACGAGAGAAACTTTTTAGTGGGGAGGTCCACAATAGAAGGCTTTCGACACTTTGAAGGGAAAGTTGAGCACCGCACCAGTTTTGGCCTTACCAGATCTACATCAACCATTTGAGATCGAGACATATGTGAGTGCATTTTCCATGGGAGCAGTACTCATGCAAGGAGGTAAACTAGTTTGCTACCACTCAGAAACTTTTTCAGGAGCAGTAAGTAACTATCCCACTTATGATAAAGAACTTTATGCTTTAGTTCAGAGTGTTAAAAAATGGAAACATTGCATAATGGGGAAAAACTTAATACCATCACCACCACTCAATATTTGCACTCACAAACTAAACTGCAACAAAGTAGGCACTTTCAGTGGATGGGTTTTCTACAACAGTTTCATTTGGTTATTAAGTATAAGAAAGGTACCCATAACAAAGTAGCTACATGCTCTCTAGACCTCCTATGATGAATGCTTTGATAATCCTTCAGTAGTTCTATGGTTCATGAAAGTTTTCAGGAACAATATGCTAATGATGAGAACTTTAAGGATATCTATGCTGCTTTAATGAAAGGTAAACATGTAGAAGAGAAAGATTATTATGTGCAAGATAAACTGTTATATCACTTGGGAAATTGTGTGTTCCAAAAGATGAACAAGCACAGGTGATTAGAGAAGCACATACCTCATTGATTGCAGGACACTTTGGGGTAAACAAAACATTGACTCAGCTACAGAAATATTGTTATTGGCCTCGTATGCAAGAAACTGTAACTAAGTATATTAGAGGTTGTGTTATGTGTGCAACTAGTAAGCCTAGTAACAGGAAATTGGGTTTGTACACACCTCTACCTGTACCTTCTCATCCATGGGAAAGTGTGTCAATGGACTTTGTTGGGGGGTTACCTATGTCTAGGAAGGGACATGATTATTTGTATGTAGTAGTTGATCAGTTTAGCAAAATGTGTATCTTAATGCCATGTAAAAAGCAAATCACTGCTGAACTGACAGCTCATATGTACTTTCAATTTGTATGGGTTCATTTTGGGTTGCCTACTTCTATTGTATCGGATCAAGATTCTTGATTCTTGGGGGAATTTTGGTCAGCTTTGTGGGGACTCATGGACACCAGACTAAAGAATAGTACGACCTTCCATCCACAGACCGACGGACAGACAGAGGTTGTAAACATGATAGTTGTGCATCTACTTAGAGGTTACTGCAATAAGCATCCTAAGTTGTGGGATGAGAGTCTCCATTATGTGCAACATGCTTACAACCATGCAGCACACTCTTCTACTAAGAGGTCTCCTTTTGAGACATGCTTTGGTTATGTGCCCAAGACATCGATGGATTTTTCTTTTGGGAAAGATGATGTTAAAGATGGACACCATGATGCAGAGAAGGATTTGAAGTTCATCCAGAAAATCCAAGCAATTCATCAGGTAGTGGAAGGACGGTTGGAACAGAGCCAAGCAAAATACAAGGTCTGCCATGACAAGCATCGCACTGATCATCATTTTCAGGTTGGAGACAGAGTTTGGTTACATATCAGCAAGGAAAGGATGCAAGGTGAAGGTAAAAAGCTTAAGCCAATTAGGTATGGTCCTTTTGAGATCCTTGAGAAGATTGGTACTAATGCCTTCCGCCTCAATCTTCCTCCATACATGCATATTTACTCGGTTGTCAATGTTGAGAATTTGAAACTGTATGAGCCTCCAATGATCCTAGATGAGGTCACAAACATTCAAGTTCCATCAGTCGATGACCTTTCTCCAGAGTACATGTCAGAGTTTCCAAAAGATGTTATTCTCGACAGGAATGTCAGAACTTCACGAAGAGGAGATGTTGAGTACCTCAGAGTGGGCCTAAAGGGGATGCATCCAAGCAAAGCAAGATGGATGGAGATTGGTAAAGTGAGGGAACTTTACCCTCACTTACTTTCCAAGTAATCAAGCTTTCAGAGGTCCAAAAGCTCTCCAGTGGGGAGGCCTAATCCAAGGGGACAATTTTTTAGTGAAAATTGAAGTGTTCCCAATACTCCAAATTTTAGCTTCATCAAAAAGAGAACGACGTCCTGATTCCAACGCAACTTGAATGGGGTGAAAAGGACTTCGTTTGTGCAAGTTACGGCTAGTCAAACTGGCTTCAGGGGCGTCCAAAAGGCAAAAAAATAATCATCTCAGAAATTGATAGAACTAGCATCATCGTGAAGAGCTTGTCGAGACAATTTTGATGGTGTTCATTTCGTCGAAATCCGACATCGTATGCTCAATATACAGATGGTCAAAGTTTTGAGTTGACTTTTGAGCTAACTGTACGGATGATGACATCAGCAGATCACCCGTACTATATGGATTCTACATGGGCAAATTTTGGCGCAACACATGGCAGGTGGCTCAATTGTATGGACCAATCAGCGACTAACATGTGTCCATCCGTACAGATGGCGTGGCTCTCCGTGCCCCGACATGGCATCCTATGTGGCAGTCCAGTCAGCGACACGTCAATTGCCTCGTCAGCATCTCCAGCAAATAAGAGCTCAACACGTGGATGGCTTTGTCAGCAGTTTTGGCGAATAGAATTTTGACAAGTGGCACTTGTATTTACACTCCTCGGTTGGCGAATAAGTCTATTCTAACAAAAGATTAGGTTTGTTTCAAACCCGCGACTAGCTTGGGCCCGAAACGGCCGTTAACCACTGCGCCAAACATAGACACAACATATATGGGGAGAACCATTTGGTTTTGTTGCCTTAGAGTTTAGAATTTGTTTTAAAACCGTGGTCGGCGGGTTTGGAACCCCCGACTACACGGATTGGTAAAAAGTTATTTTCCATTAGACCACCAATGGTGGCTTAACTAAATAAGGACTCAGTTTGCTTTTGTTGTAGTACTGCTAACTGAGCCATAACAAAATGGCTTAATAAGCCATAAACAAGTACAACAACCGAATCATAAATCAAAACCAGAAGCTAATAGAAGGAAAAAGAGATGTTGTACGGGTTGATAAGGGAGTTAGGCATTTAATTGAATGGTTAGGCCTAATTAGGCAAATTTTAAGTATAAAAAGAGGGGTGTAGGCCTTGTTTTTCCAAGTCCAGGTGGTGAGAACGAGAGAATGCTCAGGATATTTTGAAGACATTTATGCACATCAGAGTAATGTCATGCTGTTGTGCTTGAAGGGGATAGTCTTGAAGCAATTGTAACTGTTTTGGAGTATAATCGGATCGGTCACTCCGTTGGAGAGGGGCCCGGAGATGTAGTCCTTAGGGATGAACTCCGTTATCAATTGTGTTTGTCTCCTGTCTCCTCTTATCTTCTCTCTTTCTTTTCAGCTCATTATCTTGGCATTTATATTATGTTCATTTATTCATTTGAGCATTTGATTATGTAACCAATTATGTTAAGCATTGTATTAAGTGATCTTTTATGTTACGCATTCTATAAGCAATTTGTCCTAGATCCTAAATAGATCACTTAAGACCCATGCAGTCTCTAGTAAACCTCTCTGGTGGCACCCTCACTGACAGTTCAATCTTTTGGTGTAGTGGCAGCCGGTTTGTGTTAACAAATTGGCGACTCTGCTGGGGAGGGGTTCGATTCTCACTGGTGCTCCTTACTTTCCTTTTGCTCGTCTATGTCCAATACATACTTCTTGGCTTGGGGGGGCTAAGTTCTTATCATGTGGGACCCTCAACCCCTCCCGTTGGACTCATGTGGTACCTGGTTAACCTCTCTGGTGGCGTGCTCACTAACAGTTTGAGCTTTTGGTGTAGTGGCAACCGGTCTATGTTAACAAACTGGTGACTCTACTGGGGAGGGGTTCGATTCCCGCCAATGCTCCTTACTCGCCTCGTGGTTGTCTATGTCCAATACAGACCTCTCGACTTGGGGGGCTAATTTGTTATCATGCAAGACCCTCAACCCCTCCCTTTGGACCCATGTAGTCTCTGGTTGACCTCTCTGGTGGCCCCCTCACTAACAGTTCAAGATTTTGATGTAGTGGCAACCGGTCTGTGTTAACAAACTGGTGACTCTGCTGGGGAGGGGTTTGATTCCCGCCAGTGCTCCTTACTCACCTTGTGGTCATCTGTGTCCAATACAGACCTCTTGGCATGGGAGGGCTAATTTTTTATCATGCGGGACCCTTCGGTGTAGTGCCAGCTTAGCCCCCCTGAGTCGAGAGGTCCATATTGGACATAGATGACCACGAGGTGAGTAAGAAGCACTGGCGGGAATTGAACCCCTCCCCAGTAGAGTCGCTAGTTTGTTAACACAGACCAGTTGCCACTACACCAAAAGCTCGAACTGTCAGTGAGGGCGCCACCAGAGAGATTACTCAGAGACCATACAAATCCGAAGGGAGGGGTTGAGGGTCCCGCATGATAACACTAATGACAACCCCATCCAAAAAAATTCTTCCAAAAACAAATCACCCTTCTCTTTAGAAGTCAAAAAATTGAGTCAAGGTTTAAGCCTTTTCGCAATAAATTTTGTAGTAATTTTATAAACCACATTGCAATGAGCAATGGGTCTAAATTGGTCCAGACAATTAGCAGCCTCCCTTTTAGGAATAAGAGTTAGAAAGGTGGTGTTCATGTATTTTGGCATCTTTTGCAACTAGAGGACCACCTCCAAGAGATCGATTTTGATAATTTCCAAAAACTTCTCAAAAAATTCAATTAGAAAGTCATCAAGACTTGGGCCTTTCTCTTTTTCTATTTGGAACATGAATGTTTCCAACTCCTATAGAGAAATAGGCTAAATAATATCCAAATTTTTCTCATTAGGAATGAAAAGGTATGTGCAGGATCATCATGGAAAAAATAGGCCCTTAAGTGGCAAAAAATTCAAAAAAATCAAAGTTAGAAAACTTGACGTAAAAATTTGAATAAGTTATCTATATTTTTTCAAAAATATGTAAGAATAGAATCTATATAAAATTGAATGTAGTTTCTAAACTACTAGGTTTATTTAAAAAATTAAAAATCTATTTGGTGAAAATTTGAAATTTCAATGTAGTAGTACTTAAATTTGAAGGAAAAAATAAGAAGTAGGTGCCTATCTAACCACCCTAACCGCAATAAAATGATAATTATTTTTTATAAGATTTTAGATATAAGTAGAGGACTCATGTCCAGATGTGATGCATATTTGTTTGTAATTTTTTCCCAACTAAATAATTAATTATGATTTTTTTATTACGACTTTTCAAAAATATAAAAACTCATATGTCTGACCACCTTAACTTGGTCAAAAATTCATGAAATTCATTTTTTATTTTTTTTAATCCTATATTATACAAAGCATAGAATGTGACATGTTTCAGATTCAAAAAAATTGATATCATTTCAAAGCTATGGATGGTTTTCAATCAACTTATCAATCGGGACAGTAGTTGTAATTCAAATAGAAAATGAATAATAATTATTTATTAAATTCAAAGTAAAGCTTAATTTATATTGGTGGAAAGCTGAGAATCTTTTAAAAACCCTTTTTGTTTCATCAATTTTGGGTAAAAAAAAGGTCGTCAACCACATGGACCATCATATCACTTACATATCGCCACTTTTTGGCCCATCATGATCCTACACATACCCAAAAGAGGGGATACAATCTAAAATAGAGTTTTACTCCTCCCTCGTAGCAGGGGAATCTTTAGTGAACATATCTATAAAAAGCTAAGAAGCCTCCCTAGAAATATCCCCCAGAGAAGAAAGACGAGTCCCCTCCAAAGATACTAGGGATGTAATAAGATTGAAATTCCTCCTAGTAGCTAAAAATTTATAAAAAAGGGAGTATTTATATCCCCTTCTTGAAGCCAATCAATATGAGACTTCTAATTCCAGAAAAATATCCTCTCACAGATCCCATTCCTCTAGCTACTTAGAAGGAATTTCCTCCTTGGTGCTCTAAAAACAAATTATACCATGATCTCATATTATATAGGTGATAGAATCCAAGTGGTCTTGATCTATCATAGTTTTAAGGTGTAAGTTTCCAAAGCACAACCTATTCGATTGCTTAGGCCTATATATCACATACTGTAACCTTTTAGTGAAGGAATACATAGCCCTGCCAAATGTTGGCCTCCCTTTGAGCCATCAATCACCCATGAAATCATGAAGTGAAGGATCAGATATGCACATAAGCTAATACTTAAATTAATGGTTCTTGGAAGCTCTAAAATAAAGTACACAAAGTATAATCGACTAGTAATTTGAGACTTGCCAATCCAAGATCTCAAAACTGGTAGCCCACCTATCCCAAACAAAATATTAATATATAAGGAACCTATTGAGCATTTTTTTAAATATCCTCTTTAGCAACTCTTCTATTATTCCAAGCGAAGGTTCCATTATTTAGTTTCAAATCAATTATATTCAAGAGTTCAATGTTGTCCCTTAAGAGGAAAGAAAAATAATCAAGCTTAGTTGTGCCCCTCTTTTTTCCTCCAAGTAAGAAAAAAAATTTAAATCACCCACCACAGTGCAATGAAGAAGTGGTACATGAGATCAAACATATCTAATATGAGACCAAAGGTATGATTTTTCCAAAAAATTAAAAGGAGCATAAACATTAGTGAAGAGACGAGTTTCATTAGAGTCTAAGCTAGAAGTAACCAAAGAAATAGAAGAGCGACTTGATATCCTCCACAAGGGAGAAACCATCCTTGGATCCCACAAACAAGCCACTCTTCTAGAGGTACCAAGGGCCCCAAGATAGTGACAAAACCCATGATTCCAAACCTAAGGTAGTATATTTGTCATACCATCTACCATCAAGAGAGTGAGTACTAATCAGTTCTCGAATAGCCTTTTGTCTAAGGATGTTATCCATGTACCCCTCACATTCTAGAAATAATAATTGTTTATGAGGTTGTGATAAATGTGATTCTATGGTTTTTACAAATGAAAAATCCACCAATGTCTCACCAATTAATTTTATCATGGTCCTTATGACCAACCTTAGAAGGTTTCTCTAGATGTGCCTTTTTAAGGCACTTTTGCTATAAACCCAAGACATGCTCAACCCCATTTTTTTCCAAGAAACCAAAGACTCGTTCACTTATTAAGGAATTGGATCTTCCAAGGCCCCAGTCTCCTTCAAGGTGAAAATCCTACTTGGATTTGAGACATCCTATAACTAAGAGGGTAAATATGTTTACATCTATCCACCCTTCAATGTCGCTAGAGGAAAATTTTGCTTAACATTCTCACAAAATTATATTGAAGTCCCTTGTAATAATTTAGTACTAGAGTGAAACTCAACTAAACTTCCCTCTTCCTGAACCAAGTCCACCAAACCATCCAATGGTGTGTGAAGAATAAACTCTCTCAATATAAATGGACTCACATGATGGATTCCATGGAAGAATGATCAAGGGTCCAAATGTCTGAATCAAATGAAGTTATCCCAAAAAACTATGAAGATTCCTTTATAGAAGTTACCTCCAAAAGGATTGTTGAGGAAATGAATTTATCTTCAAGTGTTTCACCAAGATTTTTAGTTTAATACTCCACAGAAAATTTTGTAATGTCCAAAAGGTAGTCATCCCAAAAAGCTAAAACTAAAAGAATGAAAAAATCTTGTTGAAAAGAATTGCTCTCTAAATATTTAGGAGGTGTAGGAGGAAGAATCTCAACACAAGTCTCATGAACTAAAGTGGAGGATATAAGTACACATATATTTAAGTAACTAAACTTCTCTAGTATTTGATCAACTTTAGATGCATGAGAGTAAGGACTAGTCAATGATAGTTTTTTCTCATTTGGCGGAAAATCATAAAAGAAATATAATTAAGAGGCATGATCTACTATCCAAATAAAAAAAATCTCTATTCTATAGGTCTTTGATAAGTAATTAATCAAGTGTGAACTCTATGGTATTTCCTGCTCCACTATGTGCAATTTAATGGAAAGGACATTGGAAGAGAATGAAGTGACAGAAAGTACATCGTGAAATGTTTCATCATCAACATCTATAGATCCTTTCCTAGTATTACTCATAAAAATTTTGTTCCCCATCATAATCTATGGAAATGTGCAAGGTTCATATGAAGAGAACATACCCAAAGATGCAATCATGTGATGTGAGCCTCCTGAATCAAGAATCCATATAAGTGACTAAATACTTTTTGATGCAAAGGGAGAATGGACTTTCATTTTTTATACTCCATGTGGGTATGTGCAGAATCATCATGGAAAAAAGAGGCCCTTAAGTGGCAAAAAAATTAGAAAAATCAGAGTTAGACAACTTGACGTAAAATTTTGAATAAGTTATCTATATTATTTCAAAAATATGTAAGAATAGAATATGTAGAAAATTGAATGTAGTTTCTAAACTACTAGGTTTGTTTAAAAAACAAAATATCTATTTGGTGAAAATTTTAAATTTCAATGCAGTGGTACTTAAATTTCAGGGAAAAAATAAGTAGGTGTCTATCTGACCACCCTAACCACAATAAAATGATAATATTATTTTATAATATTTTATATATAAGTAGAGGAATCATTCCCCGATGTGATGCATATTTTTTGTAATGTTTTTTCCAAGTAAATAATTAACTATGAATTTTTTATTACAACTTTTTAAAAAATATAAAAACCCGTAAGTCTGACTACCTTAACTTGGTCAAAGATTCATGAAATTTATTTTTTCTTTTTTTAATCCTATAGTATGCAAAGCATAGAATGTGACACATGTTTTGGATTTAAAAAATATGATATCATTTGAAAGCTATAGATGCTTTTAAATCAACCTATCAATCAAGACTTTAGTCATAATTTGAATAGAAAATGAATAATAATTACTTATTAAATTAAAAGTAAAGCATAATTTATATATGTGGAAATTTGAGAATCTCTTTAAGAAACCCTTTTTGTTTCATCAATTTTGGGTAGAAAAATAGTCATTAGCCACATACCCATCATATTGCCACTTTTTGGCCCATCATGATCCTACAGATACCCATGTGACATTGTGGATAACTCTAATTGTGAAGATTTTTTAGTGTAAGAAGAGGATGAAGGCAACATAATATTTTTCTTTTGTATTAGATACTTTAGTTTATCTATTTTATTTGTAGAACACTAATGCTCATTCTGTCATGTCTTTGTGCAATATGCACATTTTGGTTGATCCTTTTTAAATGATTCCATATTACAAGAGGAGGAAGAATTTGAGGTATCATATGATTATGATTCCTTGACTTTATCATTGTACTTAGAATCCTTCTATTTTAGTTTCTTTCCTTTCCAATTTGAAGCCTTTAGTTTTTAAGTGCTCAGAGGTAAAATAAGAGTCTATGATGTGGAAGACTTCAATCATCCCATATATACCAACTTCAGTTTCTCGTAAGTGAGTGATGTATAAAAATCATCAATTGAAGACATAGTGAATCTAGAACCAAGTGCATCTATCATGGAATAAAAGGTGGAAAGATAAATTGAATAATCAAGACCAATCTTAGAAAAGATGGAAAGAATCAATTGAGTTTCCTCCTTTTGAATACCACACTATGTCAACTAAATTGTAAGAGACTTTATTTTAGTGAAGAAATCTTTCTTTCCATCAAAATATTGAGGAACCAAGTTGATAAGATCATTGTCCAACTAAAATCCTCTCATAGTATCTTGATTGTCAAAGGACACCAATTGAGTCAATATTTGTTCAAGTGTGGTGCAAGATTCAACAAAGAGAATATTAAGAGACATAGACATGCATAGTGTACTAAAATATTCATCGCATGTATTAAACAACTTCCTATTTTTGACACAACTTGTAGGTTTAAGTTTTGTACCCATTGTAACTTTGTATAGAATTTCTTTCCTTAGATGTATCTCTATTTTTTATTTCCAACTATAATAGTTGTATTGACTAAGCAGAGCAATATGTGTTGGATCCATGATGAAAAGTTATATTAATGAACTAATGTAGTGGTATAGACACCCTCAATGTAGAAAAATTCCTCTTTGAAACCAAAAAAAATTGACCTATTTGCATATTTTCCATGAAAATAACCAAAAAAGGAAAACCTAATATTTTATTGAAATTAAAAATACTTAGTTAAATTTATTGAAAAATAGGCCTAAGATCTATTTCTAGGATTGAATCATATTTTTGATGCTACTTCAATCGTCAAAATTTGATAACCCAATCATAAGTTATTCCCTTCTAATTAGAAATAGCTAGATGTGACTTTAAAGACCTATAAAATAAATTAGGAGCATAATCAAAAATTATTACTTGCATGATTGTATCATGCTTAGAATCACCTTTACAATGATATAATGTTTACAAATAATAGAGATTATATGCTTGATTTACTAAAATTTGTATAATTTACCTTCTAGGGCAAGATGGGGGCTAAAAACCAACCCCTAGTCCTATGGAAAAAAAGGGGGCTAGTAGCTAGGGGAGATGAATGTTGTTAGCACCTGGTCATCAATATTACCCTCCATCCTAGCCAAAGGTTTTCCAGAGCGGTGTTGATAGTAAGTATTGCTAAGTGAGTAGTGGAGGGGAGAGATCTATAATATCTACATGTGAGAGAGCACTGAAGAATATCCAATAGAATATTATTATACAATATTTTGAAGAAAAGTCATAGCATTTTATTAGTTGGTTTTTTTTCTCACCACCAAACTATTTTCTATCACCACCTAGTTTTTTTGGTGCTACATGCATAGAGAGGGTACAACTGTACTTGTACAACTATATAATGTATAGATCTATTTGTGGTATGGATTTTGTATAGTTGTATGGACACCTAGTATTCTTTTGTATTCCTTCTAAACATTTTCCCTTACTAAAAATTCTTATATTTTCATGAAATGATAGCCAATCTTTAGGTTTGTGGAAAAATATTTTGGCACCACAAGACTCCCTAGCACTTTTAGGGTTTTTCACATAAAAGGAGAGAGGTAAGCCAAAATGTACAATGTCCCCACTCAAGACTAATGAAATATGGATGAAATATATGCATAAATGTAAGTTGCTAAATACAATAAAATGATAAAAGAAGTTGATTACTAATGCAAAACTATTGAAATACAAAATGTTTGAAAACACAATGTCATATGCAAAATGACCTAAGAATGCAAACAAAAAATAAAAAAAATGAATAAGACTAGAGAGGTGCATCTAAAAACTAGAATTTGATGAAGAGAGGCTCTAGAATCCTATAGAAATTTTTGTTCAAGCCTAATAGGATACTTATGCCAAGTTGGGTGACTTAGTCCTATTTTGAGGAGATTCTATCAGAACAAGTTTCAGCCAAAAGGGTATCTAGAAATACAGAAATCATTTTTCAACCCCCAAAATGGGACTAATTTTCCACTAATGGTAACTTAGTCCACCTTCATATTTTGATAATTTCAAAGATGTAATTGTAGTTGGGTATGTGCAAGATCATGATGGGCCAAAAAGTGGTGATATGATGGGTATATGTAGGGTATGTGGTTGATAACTTTTTTCTTACTCAAAATTGATGAAATGAAAATGGTTTTGAAAGTAGATTCTCATATTTTCATTAATGTAAATTATGCTTTACTTTGAATTTCATAAATAATTATTCTTCATTTTCTATTTGAATTATGACTAGTGTCTTGATTGATTGGCTAATTGAAAAACATCTATAGCTTTCAAATAGTATCACATTTTTTGAATCCAAAACTTGTGTCACATTCTATGCTTCACATAATATAAGATTAAAAAGATACATATTCAATTTCATGAAGTTTTGACCAAGTTAAGGTGGTCAGACATACAAGTTTTTATATTTTTTAAAAGTTGTAATAAAAAAATCATAATTAATTATTTAGTTGGAAAAAAATTATAAAAAGTTATGCATCACATCAGGACATGAGTCTTCTACATATATCTAAAATATTATAAAACAATATTATCATTTTATTGTGCTTAGGGTGGTCAGACAAACACCTACTTCTTATTTTTTCCCTGCAATTTAAGTACTACTACATTGAAAGTTCAAATTTTTACCAAATAGATTTTTTGGTTTTAAATAAACCTAGTAGTTTAGAAACTACATTCACTTTGCTAAAAATTCTACTCACGTAATTTTTAAATAATATAGATAATTTATTCAAATTTTTACATCAAGTTTCCTAACTTTGATTTTTTTGAATTTTTTACCACTTAAGGGCCTATTTTTTCCATGATGATCCTGCACATACCCAACTCTTGGTCTACACTCTTGTTCTTGATAGGTGTCCAGTTTTGAATCTACAGAATTTAGTCTATAGATTATCTCCAAAGTTCTTTTAAGGCTTTGTTTACTTTGAATGACTTTGTTGAAATGATGGCACCTTTTAACACCTTGCTCTTTGATGGATCTACATACAATACCTATAAAACACACATGCAATGAGGGGGGAAAGGGTTAAGGGTTAGTGAATAGAATTTTACCTTAGTCAAACCCCAATTTGGTAATCAAACCCTTGAAAATGAAATGAAATGAAATGGAAAGAGAATGATGAATGAGCAACATGCAATGCTACAACTCACCAAACCCTTTATGTAGAAATCTAAAGATATGCAAGTGAATTCTACAATGAATGTATGCTTGATAATTCCTAGAATGCTTAGGAATGATTAAGTGGATGAATTCGAGTGTGAATGAATGTATTAGGGGGTCAAAATAAGAGGAATACCCTTTATTTATACTTTATTTTACAAAATTTCCCAAAAATATCACATCACAAGTCGACCTCAAGGTTAAGAGAATAATATCTTGCCAAAATTTTGAAATCATTTTGATTTTTGTGCCTAGTGGGATGAAGTTGCCCAAGGTGGCAACTTGGTCCCACCAACGAAATTTTAATGGGTGTTGAGAATTAGAGTGTATTTAATGATATTTAATGGGATTATTCTCTGAAACCCACTTAAATAAGGACTATAAGTGTATTAAGGGGCCATTTAAACATAAGAAATGGTCAAATTATTGATTACAAGCCTAGAAAAGTGTGAAATTTTGTTACAACTCTTTACAACACTTTGAAATAAGGCTTGGTAAGTGATAAAAAGGGGTTTGTTTAGGTGAATTATATTAATAAGGTCCTACAAAAGTGTGAAAGTGGGTTACAACACTTCACAACACTTTTAAAAGACATCATAGAGTTCTTAAAGATTCACAATAATCCAAGACCTAATTTTAATGTGTTGACCACATTACAAGTAAAAATCAAGCCAAAATCACAAGGTCCTAAACATGAAGAAAAACTAGAAGGGCTACTTTTTCATGTCCACAAGGTTTTTAGTTGCTCTTAATGCAATGGTGATGCCTGATTTTCTCCAAGATGAACTAAAAAATCTCTCAAGGATAAATCCCTCAAATTTGAAATAGGGGGGTACAGATCTAGAGCTTTGATACCATGTTGAAGTTCATGGTTGAATCCAACAGTCTTTAGAAATCACCTAGAACAATTATATATCACAATAGAGAAGATAAAAGGAAATATTATGCATAATATCTTGATAATTATATTGATGCAAATAATCTAAATGAATCAATAAAATGAATGTTCATGCTTACAAAAGGATAAAAAGAAATCCCTAGATGATGATTTCATTAGATTGTGAAAAGTGTCTTAATCTCATTGAATGAGACAACTTGTCCTATTTTTAGTTCAATCTAATAATAAAAAGGAAACTCCTAAGTTTAGCTTAAGTAATTAAAGTGAAAATAAATTAATATTTAATTAATTATTAATTAACTTTTAGATAATTACTTTTTACTCCAACAACCATGACACTATGCTCATGGTTTTCATGCAATGATGGGATGTGGACACCTATACCTTTCATCTTTCAATAGGAGAGATGACCATTATGGTGGAGAATGTATATTGTATCCTTCAATTACCTATCCAAGGTGGGATCATGATACATTATGATACATGGACCATTAAGGATATCCTTGATGATTAGCAATATTGTACCATCCATGATATGCCCCAAGATATTAAGGGTTGGATTCTTCTTTGACGGTTACTACATACGAGTGTTGTTGTACCTCTTGCTTAGTGGATCTTTATCACCACAATAGGATTGGCCATATCACTATATGATCAAGGAACAAACCTACATGGGGGAATTATCGACAAGATAAAGGTTATGGAGGAGACACACATGTTTTCCTAGGGGTGAAGCATGCCAGTACACTTATATTATTATGTTAGATAATACCTACACTATGATGTATGTGCAATCAGATGGTTTACACACTACTTCACATGTGGTATTTTCAGCTCATTGATTGTACAAGTCCTATGAGATATCTCGTTGAGGCACCATGGACCTATCCATGTGTATTTTCTATACCATATAAAGACCTTGGCACTATGAAGAATTTCTCTACTAGTGTATCACTTTTGATCAACTAGAGGCCAAGGGCATAATCTAGAGACTATACAAGAGTTTATGGTATTGTGAAAGATTATCACAATAGATAGGAAGATGTAACAAGATTTATTATCAAACTGTGTGAGTATATCATCATCCCATTTTATTTTAATCTTCTAATGAGATAGTTTGGTATCACCAAGGTTGCATTTTTCATTTGATCAAGCTATTTAAGATCAACTCATAGAATTCATAGATCATTGTACATACCCTATCTTACCATCATAGAAATCCCTTTGAGTATTTTGGATGATGAGAAGTATGATAGACATCCTATGTCAAATGCTCCTAATATTGGATTTACCATTGTATATTGTAGATTGTGGGAGACTACATGTCCTAATCCTCTATTCCTTATGGACCATCCTACTAGTGATCTTGATCCATTACAATGACATCAATGGGATCATAAGGATGAGGATTAGGATGAAAATGGATATGTGGGACGAGATTATGATGATTATGATCATCACCTAGTTGTAGTGGCTTGGAGAGATCAATAAAATCATGAGGCTAGAGATGCCCCTAAGAAGAGACCTATGTCTCATTAGCCCATATCTTGAGAACTTCATATGACACTAGAGAGGACACCCACCAACCACCATGGAGAGAGAATTAGTACCATACACACCATGCTCCCAACTTCACAAGAGAGTCTAGGACTATGCATGATAGTAACATATCAAGATTTTGACTAGTGAGCTAGCAATCTAGGTTGTATGACATGTTATGATGTTTATGTTATGCTATTTATATATTATAATAGAATTTTGTGCTTTATTTAATACTTATCTAATGGTAGTTTATGTTTTCATTATTATGTGGTTGGTACCAAAGATTGGTTGGAAATTATGGGTTGAATGCTAGCAAATATGGTTCTAATGATGCCTCCCCATAATCTTTTATATGCAAAGAATCAACCAGCATAGAGTTTGGGGTGTCATGTAGACATATTTGAGCATGACATATGAGGATTAATAATTGAGAGAGATTGAGATCCTTCTATTACCGAGATGTAGGCTATCTTGCGAGAGGATATTGATAGGGTAAGGGAAGAGAGATAATCTCCACACATTCCTAGGCTCTCCATTATTTTATTATTGTCACACTTTCTTTTCTCTTTCTTTTTTATCTTTTATAAATTGTAGTGAAAAGGTTCTTTTCATTCGAGAACATCTTCCTTCTACCAACTTTCTATTACATGCTATTTTTCTATTGTAAATTTATTATGGAATTTCTATTTAATATGGTTCTAATTATAGGTTTTATATTTTTAGAAATCAGACCCTTGCATAGTAGTATATGTCCTGCATTGCATACAAGAAATATTTTCTCTATTTCTCTTATTTTTCATTACTTATTTTTGTTATTAATTATAGAAATAGTTGTATATTTTCACCTATGAGCTTTGGAAATATGTTCATGTTTCTAGTTTGAGAAATGGATATCCAAGAAATGTCTTAGTCTATACATTAAATTTTTTTTTTTTGTTTACATTCCTTCAACTTCAGAGGTGCGAGATGGATTGAAGTGTCATGATTAGAGGAAGAAATATATGATATTTTAAAGATGATATTTGCATCTTACATAACTATTCATTATAGAACTATTCGTTTAATTAAAAACATAACACAAATTTATATTATTGACATCTAATTCTTTAATATATTGAAGCTTCTTCATAGATTTTCTTGAAACTTCTCCTCATGATTTGTTCCCACATTTGGAAAGCCATCCGACACAATAAACTAGAAATCAACCATATAATTGGATCCTACTCAATAATCGTGTCACCTAATTTACATTTGTAAGAGTGAGATATATAGTCTTTAAACTACCCTAGAGAAGAGTGGGTAATTTGTTCGAATTTATGCTCAAATATAAATAGGTGTAATAGTGAACTATTAGTTAGTGTATAATGAGGTGTATAATTGATTAGTTAATGTAGAATAAGGTTTGTAGTTGGTTTTCATCAGTAATGTTTGTTTTCAAACAAATCTAGTTAGTTATCAATAAAATTAGCATAATTGTAGGTTTCTATTGAAGTCTTTTATAGCTATAACTAGCAATCACACCTTTGTGTTAAATGGCTATGCCAAAGATATTTGGAAGGTAGAAGACTGATAAATGTGGTATAGTAGTGAGAATTGTTAAAGAGATAATGAATTTAAGAAATTCCTACTGAGTTTAGTGCATAAAATTTGTATATAAAAGGAAATGGAGATTTATTTATTTTTGGAAATAAAAACACATAGCAAATTCTTGTACAAATTGGTTTTGAAAACCCCAACAATTGGTTCCCTTGTACAAATGGATCTTATTTGTAATTTATTTCAACAAAATTTATAGAGTTGATAGTATTTTGTACAAAAGTTTCTTGTTTCCTATAGAAACTTTGGATAATAGAAGATCATTTTCCATGAATGGTGTAAACTTTATCGCTCCCTATGAAAGATAAGCCATCAAATATGTGTTCAGAGTAAACATTTATAAATCATAGACAAGCAAAGCTACATTTAATAGATGGTAAAATTAGATGGAAACAAAAATCTGAAAAGCAATTGAAATCTGCAAATGTTCATTTATAAATTTATAAACAAATACCTAGAAAAATTCAAAAGGGAAATGAAAAAAAAAAAGCTTGTAAACAAGAAATATTTCACAAATGGTAAACTTCCTTTCCTTTTTTTCCTATATTAGCTTGGAAATCCATCCCATAAATGGAACCTCAGACATATACCAAACTATAAAAAATAAAAAATGAATATTTTAAAAAGAAACTCAATTGGAAAGTTGACAGATCTTTCTAATTCAAAATCAAATAATATGTATTGGTATTGTTATATAGTAAAGAGAATACTACAAATGATTCCTTAACAAGATTATCAACTTGCATTCAGTTCTAACTTCGGATAGATAGAACTTTAAGCCTTTCAACATCTCTCTACTTAAATAGTCTGATTTATCTAAACCCCAAATACACCATATCTCTCTCTACTTTACAACTAATCACTACCTTGTTGCCATTATAATTGTGTTTGTTAACATATCAACCATCATAACTATTGGCATAAACACTTGAATACTCCCACACCTTTTTCTCATAAAAGAGCTTAAACAACCAGTACATTGTTCTTCATCTAGGGCTTCAGATACCCCAAATAAAAAATAGTGACAACTATTCTTTTCAGCTGATTTTTAGCTAGCCCACTAAATTTACTGGTTTGAATTTCTAATCACTTCAACAATTATAAAACATTTAAAGTCAAAATAAAGCCCCTTTGAAATAATGTAAGATTATTTGGGAGATTAAACCATCATTCCAAAAGTATGAGTTGCATAAATAAAGGATATAATTCATATAAATACCATATTGGAGCTTCTTTTTCTCAACAAACTCAACAAAGACTGAGATTGTCAAAAAATATATAATGAAAAAATATGGTGCATCAATAAAGTTCCTTTTCAAAAATTTAAGTAGCATGAATCATGTTTCAATTTTGTTTCACTAGATGCTATTTGTAACAGTGGACTCTATTAGGATCTTCTTATAGCAGTCACAATTATTACTACTTAATTTGATCGTTTATTAGTTTTTATTCATTAGATATGTAGTATTAAATGCTTCTAGAATAGAAACAAAATTAATGATAAAAGAGAAAGGAGAGGTAGAAGCATTGAAGGAGTACGAAAAGAAGCATTAAAGGCTAGAAAAGGAAGTGTTCAAGCTAGAGGAGCATGCCAAAGTAGAAAGTGTTCAAGCTAGAGGACCATAGAAGAGTATTGCAGGAAGATGAGAGAGATGGGCCAATACCCTAGAAGAGGAGATAGGAGATAAGAGGTTCATCCAAGATAAGTGTAGATAGGATATTAACAAAGCATTACTTAATGTAGTATCCCAACAAATAAATTGTAGGGAAGGTGGGTTCCATGAACAAATCCTCATAATTTCAAGGGTGGGTCCTCAATAGAAACCTTGGCTGATTAATCTAAAATAAAAATTGTCACTCATAGGATCAAGTAAACTTTTCTTTGTAATAATTTTCACAACATAAAATTTATATACTAACAATTACAAGCCACTAAATAAAAAGCCAACAAGTTTCATCACAAGCATCAATGAATAGGGATATTATTGTACCAAGTTGCTACAGCCTACTACTCTTCCTTATATAGGAATAACATGACAACAAATACTTTTGTAGCTTTGGGAATGTGCATAAAACTTCAAAAGAGCCAATGCAAATTCCATGCAATGAAAGAAAATTGGCAACTCTCCATAAAATTGGAGAATTGTTTCTAAGAACAAAAGGAATGAGAAGAATCCATGGAAAAAATAGCTTAGCGAGATGAATGACAAAAATTAAGAAATGAATGAACTTTGGAAATAATTCAATTTCATGCATGCAACAACAAATCACACTCCAAATTGATTATGTGGCTAAAGAGAATGTATCATCTACACCTTTATTAATTCAAAGACAACAAATAACAACAAGGTCTTATTCTACCAAAAACATTTTATGTCAAGTACCTGCTATGTCTCTTGCATGGATCTTTCACTCTATATCCTATTGAACTGGACTCGGGTCAACCATGATCCATTTATAATGTTTGAATGTGGTTTGAAAGATGATATATTTGGCCCAATATCCTATATTTTTATTATAATTAGAACCATCCACATAGATTTATATAAAATATAATAGGTGAAAGTTTAAGTCTATATTAAACCAGTTAAAATGACGAGAAAAATTCATGATCTTTTGACCTATAGAAAGCATCATAAATATTTTGAGAAATACGAAAGCCTCCCTTTGGGTGACAATAGTCGTCTCTTCTGACATCAAAGTGACAGGGTAATCAACATCTCATGCAACTTTCTAGATACTTTTTGAGTGATTCTACTTATACTATGGGAAATTAAAATTGTGAATAACAGTAAAATAAAAGTGTTTGATAAGTAGCTTACAATGTCCTCCCAACAACAATTCTAAGTTAAACAAGCAAGATATTTTGACTTTGTTTATGACTTTGTTCCATTTAAATTGGGAGGATGTCACCAAATTAATCCACCTCCAAGAATTAAGATTGTATATATATGTGATTCTCAGGTCTAAGAAAATTTATGTGTGAGCAACTCTCTGCCTTTACTCTCCAAGAAAGAAATAATGGAAGAATATGTAAGATATTAGGTAGTCTAAAGAAATAATTAAAAAATAATATAGATTTGGAATTAAAACTAAAGAAATTGTATTATTTCATTCACTGCAATAGAAGGGGCATCACAACCCATGATTTAAATTTACATAGTTGTAGTTAAGAAATCTATGGGGTGGATTCATCATGCAAGTAGATGACCGAACCCCTCCCCACTGAATAAATCTATATTTCATCTATGATGTTTTCCTCTTCCCAAAAAATCTTGGACATTGTCAACTGCTAATAGAAATATGTCCAACCAGCTCCCATTGATGACATTTCCACCTGACATATCCTTCCATTTGGTGGGACTCACAATTGTTCTTCCCATATGCTAATTATAACTCCACAAGTCTAACCTGAAACTCAACAGGATGGTTCATTTTCTCAACCAATTGAAACTAAATGCTTATCTAGTCATTATTGAATCATGATGTTGTACATGAATCCCAAAATCCCATTAAAAATGGCACACCAACATGCTTAAAATTAACTTACACATGATTAAAATTATCCCTAAAGAGCTTATTTGTGGATGAGTTGTTGGAGGTTTACATAGGTAGGTGTGGACATGGAAACACATATTAGTAACTTGATCCAAATCGCTCCATTCCAGTACCTAATGGTTGAGTTGCCTTTTTTTTCCCTTCATGCATCTTTACGAAAAGGGTGACCAAAATATTCTTTTCTATGAGTACATTTTCTTTTGGTGTATCAAAACTCCCAGGACTAGCCCTATTTTTAAAACTTAAAATATTATTATTACAAAGACCTATGGTGTAGATTTAGAACAAAATAATTATGAACATGAATCATTGAAGGATGGAAAAATGATGAATATTTACATATGTCCTTTAGGCCATTTAGATTTATTACTTTATGAAATATTTTGGCCACTAGTTGACAAGATTTGAACCTGATTCATAACTTTCATGAACATTAAAATATTATGACCATTTTTTTCCAAAGCCAAAAGCTTACATGAAAAGACATCATGTTATTCATGGTATATTTATAGAAGAGAATACACAACAGGTTGTTGTCATTAAAGCACAAGATTTTTATTTAAATATTTTAATCTTGCGATAAATAGAGAAGTCAATTCAGTGATTGTTTCTGAACATCAAACTTTTCTAATATTTATTGCTATGGATTCACATTACCCTCTATGTTAATGTTTATTATTATTCTTCCCTCATATTTGACCTTGAAAGTATGAGGCGTTGATGTTCACTATGGTTCTTCCTTGATTGAATACTTTGGTATAAAATCAATATATCCCTACTTACAATGAAACCAATGCCATAAAAATTGGGTGGAGATGAATGATGCAGAAGTTCTCATTCTCTTTTCAAGAAATTTTACTATGGATCAGGAATAGGGGAAGATTTATTGCTTTATAAAATCCATGAATCTCAAGAACAATCTCCATCACAAAAAAATAGGGTTGAGCCAGAACTATAACCTACAGGGGTTAAAAAAAAAAGAAGCCCAAAACCATAGTATTTTTAAATGAAACATTCTATTTATGTATTTTGATGAATTATTTTACAATTCAGGAAATCAGACCATCTATGTTCATGAAAAGACAAAGCAAACTAAGAATGAAAACTTGAACCATACACTGATTCTGGAAATGACTAACAATGGAAGAATTGCAGACTTAGGCCTCTGATGTAGTGCAATGAATAGTTCTAGAAGTGACTCGCATTTTACAAACAACAAGTTTCCATCTCTCACACTACACATTTATGGTTTATATGGAAAAATATGACCCAAATACCAAGCCCTTAGGTTTTCTTTAACACACCCTTGACAACTTCAATCTCACACCTTTGATAAAGGAAAAACCACTAGCGCATATGTATTGAGGTGAATCACACCCTCACTTAGATTGAAGCTGTGTATAGTGGTTTCCGCATGTATTGTTAGATAAAACAAGGGTTTAGGCTCAAAAATAAACCACACGCCTTTGCAAAGAATGCTCAAATTTTGTAGCTCCTAGGGTTTCCTAGCAAACACATCCTTAGTGAAAAAATGGGCCATAGAATGAAAGTTGCTGCAGCCATAAAACTTAGCCAACAAAAAAAAAAAGAGAGGTAGAGACCAACAAATTTGTATTCTAGTCCTATAGAGAGTGGACAAGTTGTTTCATCTCATCAATTTGGAGAAGAGAAAGGTCAATACCAGCGAGGAAGAGTTTAGAGGACCAGAAAGCAATAGTAGTGGGGAAAGCAGGAAAAAGGAGTGAAAACAACAGGAAAAAATGATGAATGATAGTGATTGATTTCATCGTAGTCCATGCCTTGTCCTCAAAATTTAGTCATGGGTATGTGTAGGATCATGATGGGCCAAAAAGTGGCAATATGATGGGTATGTGGCTGACGACATTTTTTTACCCAAAATTGATGAAACGAAAAGGGTTTTTAAAGGACATTCTAAAATTTCCACCAATATAAATTATGCTTTACTTTGAATTTAATAAGTAATTATTATTCATTTTCTATTCAAATTACAACTAAAGTCCTGATTGATAGACTAATTGAAAAGAATCTATAGCTTTCAAATAGTATCACATTTTTTCAATCCAAAACATGTGTCACATTCTATGCTTCACATACTATAGGATTAAAAAAATAAAAAAATGAATTTCATGAAGTTTTGACCAAGTTAAGGTGGTCAGACATATGAGTTTTATTTTTAAAAAAATTAATAAAAAATTCATTATTAATTATTTACGAAAAAAATTACAAAAAAATATGCATCACATTGGGAAATGAGTCACTACTTATATCTAAAATTTTATAAGAAAATATTATCATTTTATTGTGGTTAGGGTGGTAAGACAAACACCTACTTTTTTTCCCTAAAATGTTAGTACTACTGCATTGAAATTTCAAATTTTCACCAAATAGATTCTATTTTTTTAAACAACCCTAGTAGTTTAGAAACTACATTCAATTCGCTATAGATTCTATTCTTACATATTTTTAAAATAATATAGATAACTTATTCAAATTTTTACATAAAGTTGCCTCACTCTGATTTTTCTGATTTTTTTTGCCACTTAAGGGCCTATTTTTTCCATGATGATCCTGCACATACCCTCATCAATAGACAAAATGCATTTGGAAAACCTTAGTGAGGAAACGCCTTGGTGTAAATATGTAATGTTTTCATAAATAATTTGTGAATTAGATTATTTTTGTATGTTGTTACATTTTTCTATTTTCATTTCCTCCTCCATTATTGGTGCTTCATCCACCTTATTAAAATATTCCCCACACATCATGTTCTTATATATAATATTTTATGTAATAAATTATAATACTCTATACTATTTTATATTATGTAAAATTAGTTTTAGAATAATATTATAGATCTCCATTCACATTTATCATATTTTAATTGTTACTCTCTTTGCAATGCTCTATCTTTATTTTAGTATTCCCCTCTCTATGTTGCAAGTATTTTAACACCAACAAACCAAATAAAAAAATATGTGAATTTTCTAATGAAGAGGCACCTTGTCTTCATAAAAGAATAAAAAAATTTTAAAAAAAAGGAAAAGAAAAATTAGATCTAATTTCATGGACACTAATTGCATAAGAGTTAATTTCATATCATGAATTCATGTATATCATGTTTATTTTGATAAATAATCAGTTTTCCACTACATCTCTATCAAGACACCAATGAAATAAAATTTAGGATACTATAAACTATGAACATTTCTTGTTATTAATAGAGGCCCAATTTTACCATTACAAAATTATATTAGTATCAAGAAAAATGTATGATGTAACATAGCTTAAGACTAAAATTGCTTTAGTTCAACTAATTCTATGTTATTTATGGCATCCACCATAACTACATATCAACCTATGTTGAGGTCCTTATTAATGTATTGGCTATAAAGGACTTCATCTAATACTTTTTACACAAGAAATAATTATGTTCTTAACATGAAATCAACACTACTTAAACTGCAATCAAATGATCTACACTATGAACTTGAATCCAATAGATGTCACTTGGAATTGCTTAATTAGTGTTGCAATTCATTCTACTAATCTATAAAAATAATATAAATTATTTAATATTAACTATTGTTGAAGCCTATCAATCTACTTTACACTAAAGGAAAGTACACATAGTAATGAAATCATTGATAAAAGTGAGATTTTTTGTACAATATTGTTGCTCTTGGCTCTATCTCTCCATTTGGTTATGTAAAATTTTCTTTAAAACATTATCCATTCAATTAATGTTTTAATCCCTCACATTAGAAGGATAAGGGTACAAAGGAATTAAATGATAGTGCATATATGAATCTAAAAAAGAAAAATCATGACATACATGTTTATTACAAATAATACAGTATTCCATTTAAACTATTACGATTGGTCTAAGATTTATCAAATGTATAGCCACCATACTAGGCGTGAACACATGTCAATGTCCTTGTTGATGTAACAACTACTAATTTGTCCACACATCTCCATGTGGATATATTCATATTCTAACAAGCTTTGAATTTCATACACTGTGGACTTTTCTCATCAATTTTTAGGTAGGAAGACATGAAAACATGAAGCTTGCACTACATAAAGTGCAATCAAATTGTCTACACATTATAAATATTCATAAAAATTAATCGTTCTTTATATAAGAGATACAAGAGAGAGAAGGATATGATAGAAGGAGAAAGAGAGAAAGACGGGGTGGTGCAAAGAGGTAGAGAGAGGCATACAGAGAGAGAGAGAGAGAGAGAGAGAGAGAGAGAGAGAGAGAGAGAGAGAGAGAGAGAGAGAGAGAGAGAGAGATTATTTTTTAAATTTTTGTTCATTCTAAGGATATCATACTTAGAAGATAAAAGTTAAAATATTAAATAATATATAATGTTAGTGTAAGTGAATACTTGGATGATTTGAAGCTATCACTTCTCTATTGAGACCTTTGTTACACAAGCATCATCATTTGCTAAATGACTTACTAATTAATTCATGTATTACACAAATGTATGAAAAAATAGAACATTGTTTTCGAACTGACCTTCCACACTTCTTTGAGGTACCCATTGCACACCAAGGTGTGAGTGGTACAATATACATATATGATACACTTAAGATTGAAATTATCTAATAACCTGAAAAGACAGAAAAACCAAAATCATACATTAATGGCATCCTTGGAGAAAGAGCAAAAGCGTGAAGAATTTTTCTCCTTTACAATAAATAAACCTTAAAATAAGGTTAAGTCGACAAAGAGATTGGAGAAAGAGCAAAAGGGTGAAGGGTTTTTCTCCTTTACAACTACTAAACCTAAAAATGATGTTATGTTGACAAAGAGCTCTGTCACAACGAACGCTAAATTCGAGAGTACGTGGCATTCACGTACTCTTCAATTACCGTGGAAGTTTTTACCATATTCACGTGTGATCAACGATTTAAGGTTTTAATTCATAAATGTATTCCTCTGCATTGCATGTCCTTTCAAATCTTAAATCTGTCTTCTAGAATGTTACTTTCCCGGAATCTGCACTGAATTATTTATTGTTCAAAATAAAGCTTAGAATTCGGAACAAATTCTCATTACTTTTCCCCGAAACTTCAATGGAAGCAATGTATCATCATATATGGTTTTAAAATAAAGCTTAGAATTACCAAATCCAAAAGCGTACTACTAAGTTGAATTCTACATTCCAGAGAGCAATCATTCTAGTTGACGCAAGCGATAACCCAACCGTGTGCCAAACTCTCCGTCTATTCGACAACCTCGCGCAATTCCTCTTCTAACTTTCATGACTTGACTAATTAGTAATTTGTGTTTTGCGCTGTTTATCTCTTACGAGAAACGTCTCCGTTTATATTGAAAATTGAGCTTTAGTCAAATAATCGAATCGGAACACGTGAATGTATATCGACAACTCTTTATTTTATATCGGCGCAGACAATTCCTAGAGTCTCAAGTATCGTTTGAAAAGCATTTCATTCCACTGTCCTATGGAGAAAAAACGTGTTCTCATTTCACTTACTTTTTATTTTAGATGAGATTTTTTCTTTGATTTTATTTATTTATTTATTTTTGTGTATCATTTCATTTATCATCTTGTTTTTTGAATCAAAATATTTTTTCTTTCTTTTTGAGCATGTTTTAAAAAATTATGACTATTACTTTGTTGGAACATATTTATCATTGTGTCAAACAATTGACATGTTAAGGTCTAATAGAAACACTAGAGATAAATGGATCCATGGGAGATAGTTAGTCCATGCCATGAATCCGAAGGGAGACATTGGCGATTAGTCCAACAATCTCCCCCTCAATGTCACTCAAGGAGATTTGAACTTGCAACCACGGCTCCGATATCATTAGTTGCAACACATTTGCCATTGTGCTAGAAGATCGACCTGTTAATGCCCAATACAAACACTAGAGATAAATGGATCCATGGGAGGCAGCTAGTCCATGTCACGAATTTGAAGGGAGACATTGACGATGAATACAACAATCCTCACTTAACATCACTTGAGGGTATTTGAACCCGTGAGCACGACTCTGATACCATTTGTTGGAGAATGTTTGTTGTTGCTCCAAAAGATCAACCTGTTAACACTTGATACAAACACTAGAGGTAAATGGATCCATGGGAATAAGTTAGTCCATGTCACGAATTTGAAAGGAGATGTTGGCAACTAGTCCAACATCACCTTGTGTGTATAGTGTTCTAAATATAAATTATAGAATAAGAGTTATTATCGAGGAGAACCAGTCAAGAGTGTTTAGAAAAAATAATAACCTTTGAGCATATGTAAAAGTACAACATGAGTCAAGCTATATTAACATTTACAAATATCATATTAGGCATTATGCATTATTCTATTATGTGTGTCTTCTATTATTATGAGATCAATAAATGAGTTTGACACACCATTAAAGATGTTCAATATTTCTATTCGCAACAAATCTAAAAGTTAATTCTGAACACCACATTTATCACAATAATAGGTGTGACCAAAGGTAAGATATTGTAAATTGTCATTTGACAAAAGCCATATTAATATTAGATAAAAATATCTATAGACTATATTACATGCTACAAAGTCCATCATAGTCTCAAAGATATAGAACAAAGTCATCATAACTTCACAAAAATAACAAGAAACTTAAATTGTTAAACTCAATTACAAACTACATTAAATAACCAAATCTTCATTATCTGTAACTTCAAATTCATATAAAAAAAAACTATATCTTAATTTTATATTTATTAGTTTCGCTACACTTAATTTGATCATTTTAATTTTATTTTTTTCCATAAATTTATTAACTTAAACTAATTATAAGATATTATTCTTTAACTTATGTAAATATTGACAACATAAACAACTAAACCATAAAATGTATTATAAAATAAAATGAATAATTAAATTAACTTAAAATAAGAAAAAGAGAGTGAAAGTCATTAATTCAAAATAAAAAGAAGTTCAAAAATAAAATAATATTAAAATTATCGTGCAATCATTATCACTTTCCAATGTTGCATGACAAATTTAAAGAAAGATGAAATCCTTCCAAATCCTTGAATGTAAAAGAGGGGCGATTGAGTTCAACATGTATCGTATTTGTATGGGCCCTCTCCCACATAAGCAACTGACAAAATTTCTTAGACAAAAGGGCTGCTTTTGGAGTAAGATACGTTGACTTTTTAAACTTAAATTACATATTAAGCAAAAAAAATTTACATATTTCACCGTGCAATCGTCTGAAATTTACCGTTCTTATTTAATTCAACGCTTGTTAGTGCACATATTTTAGATTAGATGAGCCGTCTCTCCTAGGTGTAACATATCAAGGTAACAAGCAGCCTACGGACGTTGAATCGAATCTTTCTTGTAAAGCAATTAAAATGTGAAGCTGTATAGAATTTTCTTAAAATGTAATGTTTCTATCCTCGCTGGAAGTATGTAAATTTCTATGAAAGGAATACTGATTTGTTAACTGGAGCGGAGGCCGAAGCTATAAATACGACCCTCTGCCTAGTTGTTTCTTATATTTGACCTTTCGATCACCTATTTTTATTCACCTGTGGTCCAGTTGCTTCCTGTGATATCTCATCCATTTTCGACTTGGAATCATCGAATTAATTAAAGCCGATGAAGTAAAGTTCGATCAAGATCTTTGGCTAGTTCAAATCAAGGAAGGCGTGCAAATACGTGGCGAGCAAGAAGAAGGAAAGGAGATTTGCGTATCCGTTTTTGGTGTGCCCAAGGAGTTGTTGGCAGCGAAGCCAGAAGCATTATTCCGCAGTGCGTTTCCATTGGACCATATCACCATTGGAGATCGCAACTGTATGAAATGGAGAGATATAAAGTGGCTGCTGCGAGCAGATTTCGGAAGACGCTAACCGATGATAGCGATTTCGAATCTCTAGTGGAGGACGTGATGAAATACGACTGGCAGACCAGAAACTGCTACCACAAATATCTCGACTACAAGGAGGAAGCCCTGGCATGGCTCATGGCTTTGGATGCCTCCTTCGTGCTCGAGTGCTTGCAGTTCCACGTCCAACTGCCGGATCAGGCTTCTTCACAAGTGTCTTCCCTGGTCAAGCGACCGGGCAGAGTGTTAGATCCATTTGGCAGGAGTGCAATACACAACGCCATTATGAGAGATCTGATGGTGCTCGAGAATCAGCTACCTTTGTTCGTCTTGCAGAAGTTGCTGGAACTGCAGTTGGGTTCTCAAGAGGAAGCGGAAGAGAGGCTCTACCATCTGGTAAGTCTCGCATGTAAAGAGTGGTCGCCATTTATGTTGAAAATGCCCGATAGGTCAGAGTTGCGTATAAAAGACCGGGGTCACATTCTAGAGGTGCTCTACTACTCTATTCTACCTGCAGCACAATGGATAAAACTATTTCCAAGAAGAATGAGGAGGAGAGTGTCCCATTGAGAGATTCAAGCTACTTAAAGCGTGCTCTGAAAGCTTTATGGAAGGCTCTCTCCTCGTTAAATGTCGCCCTTGGTAAACTTGTCTCAGCACTCCCTGAGCGTGTGTTAGAAGGAAGGCCTGTCCACTTGGTGACACAGTTGTCCACGCATCTTGTTTCTGCTTTTGAATCTCTTTCAATTAAGCGCAGAGACGAAAAGGACGAGGAAAGGGATGTGGAGGGAGGATATTACTCTGCGGAAACTCCTACAAGCGACGAACTACCGATTCCCACCGTCTCTGATTTATACTCAGCAGGAGTAAAATTTCTTCCAACCGAGGGAGATCTTGCCACAATTCGCTTCGACCCGACCGCTGCAACTCTATATCTTCCCAAATTGAGGTTGGATTCCAACACCGAAGTAATTCTCAGAAATCCTGTGGCGTTCGAAGCTTCGCTGGCTCCTGGTGCTTTGATCTTCACTCGCTATACTGATTTCATGAATGGCATCATTGGCAAAGACGAAGATGTTCGGCTTCTTAGAAATAGCGGGATTATCTTCAATCACCTGGCAGACGACAGAAAAGTGGCAATCCTGTGGAACGGCATGGGTAAATGCTTGAAATTGGCGCAAGTTAAATATTTGGACCAGGTTATAGGGGACGTCAACAAGCATTATCACAACAAATGGAGCATTGCTGTTAAGGAGAACATAAGCAAATACATATTTGGTTCATGGCAGCTCCTCACTGTTCTGGCCACGGTGATACATTTGCTTCTCACTTGCTTTGAGGCCTTTTGTTCTGTTTATGACTGTAAGCGTTGGTGGAGCGACACTAGTCTTTTGCAGGACTAAGTCAATCAGAAGAGCTTCATCTCAATAACTAATTAGTTTGGCATGATACAACTGTTCGGATTTGGGAAGAGGGGTTGAGCTCCTATTACACTGTGGCGTATTAAATTCTCACATAAAACCGTACATAAAGCACCTGAAATTTTGTCATGCCTGTAGCGTCAATACTTCCCTATAATAATACCATTTGGAAACATAAGCAGAAAAGACATTGGAAGTTTGTATTATTTGTAAAATTCATTGCTTCATAATTTTAGTGACGAATTGAAAATAAACATCAGAATGGTACGATCGCATTTTTGCCAATAATTTATTTAAAATGCATCTCCCTAGAATAGCACAATTTGGTTCTTTTGTTAAATTCATTGCTTCTGCATGTTGCTTGTATTAGTAGTCAAGACAACAAGATTGATTAGATTGCAGAATAAATCTGATTTAATAGAAGAGGAGGATAATCTACCTTACGTAAATGATGTTAAATTGTAAACAAATTCCATGGAGGAAGAGGAAATTGAAATTGCTAGTCAACCTTGAGACCTTCGCGGGGTTATATTGTTCTCATTAGTTGGAGAGTCTAGCTCCATATTTGTCTTTTATGTATTTGGATGTTGGTCATCTTTTTAAGTTAGATGATGGCTAACTCAATTAATAGTTCAATAGTATTGTCTTGTTATAATTAATAGTTCAATAGTATTGTCTTGTTATAATTAATAGTTCAATAGTATTGTCTTGTTATAAGATGAAATAAAGGAAAATGGAGAAAAATGGAGAAAGATGGAGAAAGAGATATTGCAATAGGGCTTTCCTAAAGTCTGATTGTAAACTTTGTAACTAATCACAGGAAAAGAGTTGTACAAATCATCAAATGGGTTGCTCAACAAGAGAGAAATCTGTCAGAAACAAGAGAAGTCTCCATTCAAATAACTGTTCTGTGACCATTAGAAATGAGGAAAGCTTACCCGATTGTAGGAGGAATAATGGAATAGCTACAGAGACTACCTCAAAACCCATGAGAATATTGGATGGTTCATCAGTGGAAGAAAAACCAAAGACAAGGAAGTTAGTTCTAAGTAAATGAAGAAACGGATTGGGGATATTGCACAGAAGAGCATTTGGAGGACGTTCTACTAAAGAATCGTGAGTTTGTCTACAATGACGCTATGTGCAAAATTGTAAGTGAAAGCTACAGTGGAGAAGATGCACTTAAGGTAGTGCTCCGAAATGGCCACTACTCTGGGAGTGGTGATTTGCTTTTCAACATTATGAAAAATGCCACATCCTATCTTGAAAATAGCACCCACAACTGCTCTGATGAAGCGGATATTGTTTTCAGAGATCTCAAACAGATCGAAGAATATGCATTGACACAAATGGTCTGCATACTTAGGAAACTTCGACCACAACTAAGGAAAGAGGATGCCATGTGGTGCGTCCTCATGAGAGATCTTCATGTGGGAAGAGCAAGCACCTTAGAGATCCCTTTGTTGCCACCTACTGATGAGAGAACTAAATCAAATGGAATTGGACCACCTACTTCAACAGTAATTTGCATGCAATCTTCTTTGAAATCAGGTTTATGTTCACAATCAAATGGCAGCAACAATGAAGGATTAGTTTCCACATGTAGGACAAAGACATTACAAACATAATCAACAAATTCCTGTGAAATGAATCAGCTCCCAACAAAAGATATAAATGGTGATGCCGAAAGTGTTGTTAATTCAACCAGTGTTGTTGTTGTAGGGACAAGAATATCTTTGGGGATAGCTTCCCCTGGGGATGCAGGGCAAGCTCAATACAACGAAAAGCCTAGAAGTTCTGATATAGTCAAAGCCATTTTGGGAAGTCTAGATCAGATGAGCATTTCTCAGAAATTTGAACATATTTCTCAACATTCATAACAGGTTTCAAAATTTATTTCATTAAAAAATTGGCTGTGAGATATTTACAGATCAAATGGAAACCATAGCCCAAGGTTGTATAACTTGAATAGAAATATTTTGTAAACGTAGTAAAATATCTTTCAATCACAATTCTTCCTCATACTAACACAAGCGATCGCAATTGGTGAAAACTTTGTGTTGAGGGATGCAACAGCTAATTTTACCTAATCCTTGTGCAACAAACCTGCTTGGGACTTGAACTTGTTATAAGCAGAACTCTAAAAATCACATGAGCAGGAAACATCATGAGTATGAGCACTACATGTTTTGAAACTAGAGTTCACTTAGAGAAGAGTGAGCAACATTTGATGGAGATCACAGATTGGAATCTAAATAATCATTCTGCCCTATCACAATTAGTTTTTTTTTATTAAATCCCTAGCATTTCCTCTGCCATATATTCCCTAAATAAGCAAGAATTATCTTTGCAACCATGGAATACTTACTCCAAACAAATTTTTAGAAACTATTTTAGATGCTTCAGTCACTATTTTTTTTTGTCTTTCTTCCTAGTCCAACCACCTTCCTTGGCATGAGAACCATAGATGGAAATATAAAGAGCACATGACTATTGGGTGGTGACACTGAACCAACAAAACTGTTTTATGGTTGAGAAAATCACAAGGTGTCCACAAAGGAAATATCTTGGAGAAATGAATTTTAAAAATCAAGAGCCATACATGTAATATTTTTTCATTGAGAATATCTATGTACATCTAACAAATAAAAACTACCAAAGGTTAACAAAGCGCTAAGAATAAATGCTAAGGTCTATCTAATATTGCACTCATGTTTAAGTAATAGGAAGGGTGACTAGAGAGCAATTCCACATGGCATACGACTAGTCTGCTAGTCAGCAGAACCATAGGTAGAAGGTGAAGGTGCTAGAGAAACTCCATAACATGTCCTAGTGTTTAGACTAGACCAACAAAACCATTTTCTAGTAAAGAAAATTCCAAGGTTTAGACATAGTAAAAATCTTGGAGAAATGAATTTTTAAAACTAAGGATCAAATGTAATTTTTTTTCATTGAGAATATCTATGCAAATTTGATAAATAAAAGGTAGCAATGGCTAACACCAGTCTAAGAATAATTTATGAGGTCTATTTAATAATTTATCATTGCCTCATGTTTGAGTAATAGGATTGGTGATTAGAGGGCAAGTCCACAAGGCATATGACTAGGGAGCTAGCCAACAAAATGATAGGTAGAAGGTGAATGAGCTATAGAAATTCCATCTGATGTCCTAATGATCTCTAGAAGCATGGAAATAAGAAAATGACATTTCACCATAACCTAGTCATATGAATTGAAAATTAGTGGACATTCTACTTGTAGTATGGTGACATATCCTCTTGTCCGAACAAAAAATCAAGGTAAATAAATTCCAAATACTTGTTGAAAGGGTGAAATAAAGTCTTGATTTTGACTAATGAAGTCCAAATGACTATCCAGAAGGGTAAAATAAATTCTTCCTTGGCTTGGGAAAATTAAATCCATATGACTTGAAATTGTAAATACATCATGGGATGTGTGCAGGATCACAATGGGCCAAAAAGTGGTGATATGTAAGTGATATGATGGCCAATGTGGCTGATGACTTTTTTCTACCAAAAATTGATGAAACGAAAAGGGTTTTTAAAGGAGATTCTCAGCTTTCTACCAATATAAATTATGATTTACATTGAATTTAATAAATAACTATTATTCATTTTCTTTTTGAATTACAACTAAAGCCCTGATTGATAGGCTGATTGAAAAAAATCTATAGCTTTCAAATGGTATCACATTTTTTGAATCTGAAATATTCGTCACATTCTATGCTTCACATACTATAGGATTAAAAAATAATAATAATAATTTTATGAAGTTTTGACCAAGTTAAGGTGGTCAGACATGTGAGTTTTTATATTTTTTAAAATTTGTAATAAAAAATTCATAATTAATTATTTACTTGGAAAAAGGTTACAAAAAAACTATGCATCACATCGAGACATGAGTACTCTACTTATATCTAAAATAGTATAAAGAAATATTATCATTTTATTGTGGTTAGGGTGGTTAGACAGACAACTACTTCTTATTTTTTCCCTGAAATTTAAGTACTAGAGTGTATTTAAATTTCAAATTTTCACCACATAGATTTATTTAAAAAAAAACTAGTAGTTTAGAAACTACATTAATTTGCTACAGATTCTATTCTTACATATTTTTGAAATAGTATAAATAACTTATTCAATTTTTTACGTCAAGTTGCCTAACTCTGATTTTTCTATATTTTTGCCACTTAAGGGCATGTTTTTTCCATGAAGATCATACACATACCCCATGATTGCATTTATGTCCCTCTACACAATGAAAATTAGGCACAAATTCATTTATTTAATATCCTAAATCTTGGAGAAATGGATTAGGTGTGTGATCTTAAAGAAAATCCAAGGAAAATGGAGGGTTTCACACCTAACAAACATATCTTTATCAAGAAAAAATAGAAAATGAGTAGTGTTAAGGGTCTACTCCATAGCTTTCTAGTAGTAGAGATTCAATAAGAATGCACATAGATTCAAGGAAAGGACAGTATCTTCTATAGACAAGTAATTGTAATGCTAGTGATGCAACAAAAGAGAGTCAGAACTTTGTATTTTTTGTAATTGGCAGATTGAATTAAAAAGTAGATTTTTTGTGCCATGTCTTTCACTCTAACATGTATGAAAATTTGATTGGAGGCATAGTTCTAAATTCATTTCAACCAATATAAGTGAATAAAATATTTTGACACTGATTTGGACATTAATATTTTTTGTTCAAGTACACTGAGCATCTGCTTTAGCATATGTGAATTGAAAATGATAGGAAGGACATAGGTTGGAGCCCTAATTGCAATATACATTAATTTTTAGTGTTAAGTACATTCTGTGTGTAATATCCCTTAATTGTGGTATGTCTTATTTTGTCAAAACAAAATAACAGTTTAACAATATAATTTGTTTTACAAATAATTTTCTAAAATTAAATCATATAAAAATTATTGAACTTAAGAGTAACTGAACAATTAAGATAAATGACATTATCTAATTGGATCTAATATATTGCTCCATTTCCAATAACCAAGCATATAAAGGATTGTAAAGGAAATCATGGTAGCGCATCTGGAGACTGTTCGTCATAATTTAACCCAAGAGCATGGGAATCACCCCATGGCCAACAAGTGGTAAGAACTCATGTTACCATCAAACATGGGGTGCATAGTTACTGTTACCTGATTTTTAGCTTTTAGCTGAGATCATGTTTAGTGTTTATTCTTTTTTGTTGTTTGTTAAAAACTTTAAAAGATAAACTAGAACTCTACTAGGTTTAGTATGCATGAGAAAGGATTGTCAAATGAAACAGATTACATTTTTTCATTCCAATGTTGAAACTACAACAAATGAGAAAAGATAATCATATATATACAGATGTAATCTTTTATTGATGATCTTAAAGTGTTCATGTCCCTCACAAGCCAAGGGACTAACTTTACTTATTCAATGGAAATATAAAATAATTTATACATGAATAAGTAAAAAAAATCAATGTGCATATAAGAATGGAGACCAGTCATTGCCTGAGAATGACTGGTTGAAAAGTTTCCCACTTGCCCTATTGCTGCTGCCCCAAGTTGCTTGTATCCCAACTCCGTAGTGCTCCTAGCTCCTGCATCTGGAAAAAAAATGATATCAGAACTAGGCTCTAAGAAATGAAAGATATCAACCCTTACATACACACCTACCTATGCATGTATAAACTAATCCATAAGTGCATTAAATAAGCATGCAAACCTTGGACATCCTGTAAAATAGTGAAGTCATCAAACACATCCAAAATATGCATCTATTTTTCTAACTTGTTTGCTTCATGTGCAGATTTAGGACAAGTTTGGTTATTGTTCTGATTCAGATTAAATACAACATGTGGGGTAAATGTGGCTCCCACAAGGGTAGATATCAGCATGATTTGAAAGAAAAAGGAAATTGAGCAACTTGATCAAAGATTTATCTATTAGAAATGCATTAAATCAATATGGAATCACACTAGTTGATCAACTTTCATTACCAAATTCAAAAGATGCATCAAGCTCAATTATGCATCTCTTAAATAATTAGAGAGAAATCCAAAGTATTGTCATGGTCCCTCTCACCTTCACCCTATTGGACAACCACACATCACATAGGACGGTGATCTCTTGGTCACTGACATAGGGGACATGTGTTTTCCCACTAGGATCAAAGTGGGAAGGCAGTTATGTATCACACATCTTAAAGGAGGCAAGTGTGGTGGAATCTACCAGAAAATTCATGTAGGACAACAAGCATTACAATGGTACAAGTGCATATCAACAAAAATCATAAATGCATGCTACATGTCAATACAAGGACAACATTAGTGGATATGCTCATAACCTTTCATGCATAGTTTTGGTCATCATGAATGATCGAACATGGATCATTATTGCATGCATGAAATGGCAGTGAAGTCAAGTTACAAATGACAATTAAAACAATCATGATTCAAGAGATGTCACATCTTTGAAGCAAAGGTTATGATACAAGTGAATAGGACAACACCTTGCAAAATGCTACAGGAACATGAAGTAATAATGTTACAGCCAGTAAGGATGAATCACATAACAATTTAGAAGGATATCCTGCCTCTAGCATACAAATACATGAGAATTGTGTTGATAAATACAAGCTTGTTACTAACAATGCATCTATCAAAGATGGTGGAAAAGCTATGGAAAAAAATTTGAACATCTTAAAGGAGGCAGATTGCACATGCATAATTGAATGACACCATTGTCAAAGAAACAAATGCCAAAAGACAAACCCAAGTTGGACAAGGCTTTATTCAAGGCCTTCTCAATCAAACATTAGACAAACAAGTTTGCCAGCTAACAATCAATGCATGATGGTTTGAGGAAAGGCACAAAAGGAAAAGACATTCAAGAAATATCAACCCTAGTTGATACAGATAATGTTCCCATACAAAGCAGATCATATTTGGAGAAAAATGTAGAAAATGTAAAGGGTAGGCCCAATATACTCTTCATATCAAAAATTGAAGCATGGGGCAGTGCATTTCAATTTCAAGTTATAGTGACAATAAGTAGGCATAATCCCCCAAGGATAAAGATAGTCCTTCAAAGAGCTTGGTGGCAGGAATAACCTCTATGATAGGTTCCATGAAAGGGACACCTTGTGTAAAGTCTTCAAATCAGTGACAATAGGCCCAGTTGTTTTTACAAAGTGATGAAAGGATAGTATCTTCAAAGGTAGGGTTGTAGGATGGCCACATAGGCTTTAGTGAGCATGAAAGTTCTTGTTACAAGATGCTAGGAAGACATCACAGTCATGGGACTATCATAACCATGCAATTTGAAATGAGAACAAAAAGCACATTTTTACTCGAGTTGAGGATAGACCACTATTCAATCCACCATGAGGGAGTCAACATACATGAGAAAAATGATGGACAAAATGCATTTTGAAAATCTGACACAAAATGTAGGTCACATAAAGGGAGCTCTAGAAAATCTATTGCTACTAAAGAACAATGATATTAAAGATGGAAATAGTCTTATTGATTGAAATAGAGGAGATCATAAAATTCACATATTGAAACCATCATAAATCATGGTGCTTGAAGAGAACAGAGCATATGCATGAATAAGGGCAATTTTTCTTGGAAGTGTATTACAAATTTTATCTATATCCAAGAACCAAATGATAACAAAGGTGGTCATCATTGTCCTCAAAAGCAGCAAGTTGAAGCCAGTATCCATGTATAGAAGGTACAGTAATAATGGTTGCATATTTAGAGTCAAAAATAGATATTCATGATGTCCATTATCATAAAATGGAAAACAAAATTCAGATGCTCACAGAAAACCTAGTTTGTAAACTTGGAGCTTTTCATTATGCTTTTCACCAGTGTTGTTTCTATGCATTGAATCATTTTTAATTTGAAGTTTGCTTTCAAACTAAGGGACCCATCTAGGTAAAAGACACAAAAGCTAATGCATAGAAACAACACTAGTGAAAAGAAGCATAAATGAGAAATGAAGACTCATTTTATGACAGGTCATGGTCAAATTCTGGCCTCTTTTCTACAAAATATGGAAAACCCACTTGGGGTTTGAAAAAATGAAGCAACATTGCTATATTCTATAAAAAAATGGAGTACATTTACCAAGCCATCTATATTTTTTATTAAATTTTTTTTTTTGAGTTTCTTTAAGAAATCAAGAAACCCACTTGGGTTCTATTGAAAATATTTGTAGATACAAAATATATGTGCTACAGAAAACCCATTTCGGGTTTTGCAAGTGTATTGCAAAATTGAAAAGGAAATGCAAAAGTACAGAAGAAAACCATGTTGAAAAATGGAGGCCAAGCTCACAGGCTATTTTTTTCTTTCTCTTTTCTGTACATATCAAAAAACCATCTGGGTTGTTAAAACACTTTTAGATACAAAGAAAAAATTGAAAGACGTTATAGGGTTTTTTCAAATGAAGTTGAGCCAAGAAAAAACACACTATTTTATGTTCATAGTCACCATCAGAGAGCTATTTTCTTCAGGAAAAACAAAAGGAACAACAATAGGGTATCCCTACTAACAAATGCAAAGACAAAAATGAGCATTTTTTGTTATCTTTTCAAGATGGAGGGCTAAAAAAATATAGCTTTCTTTTACTCAAGATCAGAAAATGGAGTCGATTGAATGCTTACCTAGAGCTTTTTCTCACATTTTTCAATAATCAAAGCTTTATCTCTCCACAGTAAGCTTCATTTCAATCTTTTCATGGTGGTTGAAAGGATGAAACAACAAAGAGAGAACAAATGAAGCATATGAGTAAAAAAAATTACATGGTCGCAGCCTTAAGTTTTGGAATGGTTTCCACATGATAGAAGAAACGCAGATTTTGAGCTACAGAGAAGCTTTTACCTCTTTTTCCTTTGTTTCTCATCAGCGAATATAAACAAAACCATGGTAATCTATATTTTTCTTGTCTTTTCTCAAACCCCACGGTGGCAACATTCTAGTTTCTAGATTGTTCAAACAACAAAATGATGGGCTGCCTCATTGTTTCAGTGTTTGATGATTAGGGTTTGACCCTACTTTTGTGCAATGGGATTTTCTTCCCATATTTTAAAAAATAAAAACATGTGTGAATGCATAATGGGGCCGGAACTTATGTTTATTCACTTAGGCATTTTATTCCTTACAGTGTGTCCCCTTGTTCCAACTTTGTGCTAAGTCCTCGACAATGCAACATGGAGTGTGCCAAGTATGTTATGCTATGCCTTTTTTTTTTTCCCAACATCATGTGACTTGAAATATGCTTTCCAAGGAATTTGGAGGTTGGCCATATTGGCCAATTGTTTGGAGCTCTGTGATGCCTTCAAAAACTAGTGAATATTGCCCATGTGTGTATTAACAAATGTAGAATGTGGTAAGTTAAGATGGTCAAATGCCTTGGAAGCTTTTGAAAGCTTTTAGATATGACATTATATGTTTCATTTTACTCCAATGTTTAATGATATCATGTAAGTGATTTGAAAATAACTTTTATTATGCCTAAAATGCAAATGTAATGTAATGCAAGGAGATGTTGGGGCCCTTATTTTATGCTTTGAATTGTAAAATGACTTGTTTAGTGATGTTTTATGAATCACTTAATCAAGATCATTATCTTTAATGCTTTTTGGAGTCTTGTGCTTCAAAACACACATATTGCATGAGGAGAGTGTGGGTCAATACTTGTGTGAAGACCAATCATGTGTTGAAGTCATGAGGTATGGTTGAAGACATATTTGCACACCAAAGGTGTGACTCAGCTACTTTGAAGGCATGTGGGAAATTTGGAGGAATGTTGACAACATGTAGAAAGTGTGGAGGGCTTGTTTTGACTGTTTTGGAGGTTGTTTTGTCACACCTTTAGTGTGACCTTGGACTTCGCTTAACTTTTCTTCATGTGAAGGAAAGTTTGGAGGGTTTCTAGAAGGTTCTTTTTGTCCTTTTCTATTGTATCTGACCAGAATATTCTGGAAGCACTTGTGTGAGGGGTTTTGGTGGGTTTTTGCTTAAGTATGTTCATTTTGAACATTTGGGGGAGTTCTTTCTTTCCAGTAGCAGGATAGCTTTGTTTTCTTGGAGCTATTTTCATGAAGCAGTATTGTAACACAGATGGGCCTATTATACAATAAGCACTTTGAATTAATAAATTAGAGCATTTTCATCTTCTCTCTTCATGTTTCATGGTATACCATTGATGGTTGATTGGTTTGTCTAGTGAAAATTCATCCTTCCTTGAAAACATGTCTCATGTTTATGCATCCATTTAGTAGAAAATGTATGTTTATAGGTTATAAGTTGTGTTGTTTAGTAGTGTTGTTAGTTGTGAAACCCTTGTTTTCCTTTTCAAAGAATTGTTATAGACCTCCTTATAAATTATTTATGTAAACTACAGTGGAAAGTGACTTGTGTGAGTCAACCTTTATGATTTTAATTTGAAGGTGATAGGCTCTTAACAGGTCTAGGTTGTTTTGGTGCATCACCTTAGGTTTTTAGCATTAGGTTAATTTTCATGAAAATTCTTACCCTTATCTCAAATATTAATAGTTAGGTGACATCAAATAGGGAAGGCGACCCATAATCCAGAGGTTTGCTTTCGAATAGGATACCCACAACCTGAAAGAAGTACAATGTTAGTCCAAATATGCTAAGTTCATTTAAATCTTAGCAAATAGGATGCAG